>CM038631.1:742500-745000 GCA_021554675.1 Leuciscus idus | reverse complement strand
AGTGTGTGTTTTGCCCTCCAGCTTATAATCACGCATCCGCCCTGACAAACCCTCTCCACACACACTAACCCTGATGATAAAGTGTGACAAACGTGATAATGACCTCTTGCTGTGTGTGTTTTCAGTGTTGATGACCTCGCCCTCAGTCTCTACCCCCCCGTGGACCGCCCGGCTGTCAATCATAATGTGAGTCTCGACAGATCGCATAACTTCATCACGCACACCAGACGTGTTCAGACTCCCAGAGTCATTTCCCAGTTTCATCATATTCATCATATTGTTTCGGCTCAATACTGATGGCGTCTCCAGGACGCAGGTGTGTCGTTATTAGTCATGAGTGACAGGTGAGTCCTGGTGTACACTACCACTCAAAAGTTCTGGAATCGGTAAGATTTGTAATGTTTTTAAAAGAAGTCTCTTCTGCTCACCAAGGCTGCGTTTATTTGATTAAAAATACAAACAAAAACAGTAATATTGTGAAATATTATTATAATGTAAATCATCAGTTTTCTATGTGAATATATAGTAAAGTGTAATTTATTCCTGTGATCAAAGCTGAATTTTCAGCATCATTACTCCAGTCTTCAGTGTCACATGATCCTTCACAAATCACTCTAATATGATGATTTGATGATCAAGAAACATTTATGATTATTATCAGTGTTGAAAACAGTTTACATTTTTATTTCATGATGCTATGATGAATAGAAAGTTCAAAAGAACTGCATTAATCTGAAATCTAAAGCTTTTGTAACATTAAACACGACCGTTCAAAAGTTTGGGGTCAGTAAGAATTTTTATTTTATTTTTGGGGGAAAGAAATCAAAGAAATCAATACTTTTATTCATCAAGGATGAGTTAAACTGATCAAAAGTTACAGTAAAGACATTTATAATGTTAGGAAATATTCTATTTTAATTAAATGCTGTTCTTTTCAACTTTCTATTCATCAAAGAATCCTGATTTTAAAAAATTATTATAATAATTTGATCATCAAATCATCATATTAGAGTGATTTGTGAAGGATCATGTGACACTGAAGACTGGAGTAATGATGCTGAACATTCAGCTTTGATCACAGGAATAAATTACACTTTAAAATAGAAAACATTTATTTAAAATTTTCATAATATTTAACAATTATCCAATAAACACAGCCTTGGTGAGCAGAAGAGACTCTTTTAAAAAGATTACACATCTTACGGATCCAAAACTTTTGAACGGCAGTGTACATGTTCATCAGAGGATCCAGTTCAGAGTCACAGGCTTCTGTGTGAGTGTGAGTGTGTGTGTGTGAGAGTGTTGGTGTGTGTGTTGTAGATTCCAGCACTAATGAAGCATGTGATTGTTGTGTGTGTGAGAGTGAGAGTGTGTGTATGTGTGTGTGTGTGTGTGTGTTGGGCTGTAGATTCCAGCACTAATGAAGCATGTGACTGTTGCAGGTGTGTAAACTGGCGTGTGTGCTGAAGAAAGTGCTGGAGATCACGAGGTAACTGCTAGTCTTCCTGAACACCACAGCTGACCTCACTTTAATTATCACAGGGTTCGTACAAGTGCTTAAAGTGCTTGAATTTGACTTTGGAAATGTAAGTCCTGGAAAACCCTTGAAAACACACATATTTATGAAAAGTCCTTGAATTATTGGAAGACAAAAGGTTATATTAGAAAATAGTGTTTAATTTTATTGATAAAACAATCTGTTCACACCCGTCTGATATTGATATAGAGCCATTACACATGACTATGAGTGTGATATTGCTCATATAATTATTCAAGTATATGATACAGCTTTCATTCTTCAGGCCAATATTCAATAAATATATATATATTTATATTCAAGGGAGAAAAAAGGAATAAGGAAAGCGATATCTTTGTCATTGCGTTTGCTGCACTTTATTTGTACCGTTTCGTTTTATTAGGTTTTTATAATCTATTTATCTTTTTTAGAATTTGAAAGATAATTAAGATATTGTCTGATTAGTGAGATCTCTCCTTGAAAAGAAAGTAGTGCTTGAAATGTCCTTTTTGAGTTTCGTTTGACAGTGTCTGTACGAACCCTGTTACTCTGATCACTTGTCCCGCATTGCTTCAGCACGCTGTCACACGTTTGTTTCCTCTCGATTCGTCATCGTTCCTCATCAGTCACGCTTGTCCTCCGGCAGGTCCAGTCACGTCTGTGCCGAGGCTGATGTGTGCTGGGTGCAGTTCCTGAGCGGAGCTGTGGAGCACAACCTGGAGAAGATCGAGTCCCTGCTGAGCCACTGCGGGTCGTAGCGCAGAACCTCCACACACACTCGCGGGTCGTAGCGCAGAACCTCCACACACACTCACTCCTGCAGACGAGCGTCTCATGTGGAGTCTGGAACTTTCCCTCACTTTCCCAAAGGCCATGAATTGCTCCATCTTTCTGAGCGATGTTGTAATTCGTGATGTTCACAGAAGTTTGACCTCTAAAATAATGAAATCTGTTATGAAAATATAGTGTTATTCATAAACAACT
>CM038631.1:720000-737500 GCA_021554675.1 Leuciscus idus | reverse complement strand
GTGTGCAGTGGAGTAAAGCGTGGGGTGCAGTGGAGTAAAGCATGGGATGCAGTGGTGTAAAGCGTGGGATGCAGTGGTGTAAAGCGTGGGGTGCAGTGGTGTAAAGCGTGGTGTGCAGTGGAGTAAAGCGTGGGGTGCAGTGGAGTAAAGCGTGGGGTACAGTGGAGTAAAGCGTGGGATGCAGTAGTGTAAAGCGTGGGATGCAGTGGTGTAAAGCGTGGGGTACAGTGGTGTAAAGCATGGTGTGCAGTGGAGTAAAGCGTGGGGTACAGTGGAGTAAAGCGTGGGATGCAGTGGTGTAAAGCGTGGGGTGCAGTGGAGTAAAGCGTGGGGTACAGTGGAGTAAAGCGTGGGATGCAGTAGTGTAAAGCGTGGGATGCAGTGGTGTAAAGCGTGGGGTACAGTGGTGTAAAGCGTGGTGTGCAGTGGAGTAAAGCGTGGGGTACAGTGGAGTAAAGCGTGGGGTACAGTGGAGTAAAGCGTGGGGTACAGTGGAGTAAAGCGTGGGATGCAGTGGTGTAAAGCGTGGGGTGCAGTGGTGTAAAGCGTGGGGTGCAGTGGAGTAAAGCGTGGGGTACAGTGGAGTAAAGCGTGGTGTAAAGCGTGGGATACAGTGGAGTAAAGCGTGGGGTACAGTGGAGTAAAGCGTGGTGTAAAGCGTGGGATGCAGTGGAGTAAAGCGTGGGATGCAGTGGTGTAAAGCGTGGGATGCAGTGGTGTAAAGCGTGGGATGCAGTGGAGTAAAGCGTGGTGTGCAGTGGAGTAAAGCGTGGTGTGCAGTGGAGTAAAGCGTGGGGTACAGTGGAGTAAAGTGTGGGATGCAGTGGTGTAAAGCGTGGGATGCAGTGGTGTAAAGCGTGGGATGCAGTGGTGTAAAGCGTGGGATGCAGTGGTGTAAAGCGTGGGATGCAGTGGTTTAAAGCGTGGGATGCAGTGGAGTAAAGCGTGGGGTACAGTTGAGTAAAGCGTGGTGTAAAGCGTGGGATGCAGTGGAGTAAAGCGTGGGGTACAGTGGAGTAAAGCGTGGTGTAAAGCGTGGGATGCAGTGGAGTAAAGCGTGGGGTACAGTGGAGTAAAGCGTGGTGTAAAGCGTGGGATGCAGTGGAGTAAAGCGTGGGATGCAGTGGTGTAAAGCGTGGGGTGCAGTGGTGTAAAGCGTGGGGTGCAGTGGAGTAAAGCGTGGGGTACAGTGGAGTAAAGCGTGGTGTAAAGCGTGGGATACAGTGGAGTAAAGCGTGGGGTACAGTGGAGTAAAGCGTGGTGTAAAGCGTGGGATGCAGTGGAGTAAAGCGTGGGATGCAGTGGTGTAAAGCGTGGGATGCAGTGGTGTAAAGCGTGGGATGCAGTGGAGTAAAGCGTGGTGTGCAGTGGAGTAAAGCGTGGTGTGCAGTGGAGTAAAGCGTGGGGTACAGTGGAGTAAAGTGTGGGATGCAGTGGTGTAAAGCGTGGGATGCAGTGGTGTAAAGCGTGGGATGCAGTGGTGTAAAGCGTGGGATGCAGTGGTGTAAAGCGTGGGATGCAGTGGTGTAAAGCGTGGGATGCAGTGGTTTAAAGCGTGGGATGCAGTGGAGTAAAGCGTGGGGTACAGTGGAGTAAAGCGTGGTGTAAAGCGTGGGATGCAGTGGAGTAAAGCGTGGGGTACAGTGGAGTAAAGCGTGGTGTAAAGCGTGGGATGCAGTGGAGTAAAGCGTGGGGTACAGTGGAGTAAAGCGTGGTGTAAAGCGTGGGATGCAGTGGAGTAAAGCGTGGGGTACAGTGGAGTAAAGCGTGGGGTACAGTAGTGTAAAACAGTGGAGACGTGTTCTCTGGAGTGACCAATCACGTTTCTCTGTCTGGCAATCCGATGGACGAGTGTGGGTTTGGCAGTTGCCAGGAGAACGGGACTTGCCTGACTGCATTGTGCCAAGTGTAAAGTTTGGTGGAGGGGGGGTTATGGTGTGGGGTTGTTTTTCAGGGGTTGGGCTTGGCCCATTAGTTCCAGTGAAAGGAACTCTTAAAGGACAAGTTCGGTATTTTACACTTAAAGCCCTGTTTTCAGATCATTTCTGATTGAAATTTGGACAAATGCTGCTGGCCCGAGAATTTTCGGTTTCTGTGGTAGCACCCCCCCACCTCCACAATGGTTGCATATGTGCACTGGAACAATCCTTCCTAAAACGCATTAAACTTTCGTTTACAAAGACGTGAAACTCACCGAGTGGTCAGGGGTGTTCACTGATATGCTCACACAAACATCGCTGCAAAAGATGCTTTCCAACAGGTTTTATCGTAGTTTTTGTCCAACTCCATTGACTTGTAAGTAAGTAAAAACTACGATAAAACCTGTTGGAAAGCATCTTTTGCAGCGATGTTTGTGTGAGCATATCAGTGAACACCCCTGACCACTCGGTGAGTTTCACGTCTTTGTAAACGAAAGTTTAATGCGTTTTAGGAAGGATTGTTCCAGTGCACCTATGCAACCATTGTGGAGGTGGGGGGGGGTGCTACCACAGAAACCGAAAATTCTCGGGCCAGCAGCATTTGTCCAAATTTCAATCTTAACCATTGCATTTCATCAGAAACGATCTGAAAACAGGGCTTTAAGTGTAAAATACCGAACTTGTCCTTTAATGCTTCAGCTTACCAAGGCATTTTGGACAATTTCCTGATCCCAACTTTGTGGGAACAGTTTGGGGATGGAACTTCCATATTAAACCCTACGGATCAGGAATGGGATGTCATTAAAGTTCATGTGCATGTAAAGGCAGACGTCCCAAAACTTTTGGCAATAAAGTGTATTATATGATGTGTGTGTGTGTGAGTGTGTGTATGAGAGAGAGTGTGTGTGTGTGTGTGTGTGTGTGTGTGTGTGTGTGTGTGTGTGTGTGTGTGTGTGTGTGTGAGAGAGAGAGTGTGTGTGTGTGTGTGTGTGTGTGTGAGACGAACCCTCCGGGTACTTGTACTGATCTGTGATGTCTTGTCTGCTGTTGCTGCCCACGGCTTTAGTGCTGATATTCTGTCCGACGGTTTTCGTGTCTGAGAGAATCTTCTTCTTGGATCCGTTGGCCATGACCAGCCATGTGACTTTATCTGCGTTCACTTCTCCGAACACGAACGGCACGTCATACTGGACGTCAGAGTGACCCAGCAGGACGGCCTTCACTGGCGCTGGACCACAGCAGTAAATACCTGGATGTAGAGGAGAGATCATGTGTTAAATCACTCCAGGTGGCCTGATCTAAATATTATCTGTAGCCTATATATAATATAATATAATATAATATAATATAATATAATATAATATAATATAATGAGCAGACGAGGACCTGAGCTCTTCTCCTGTGGCGTCGGGTCCAGAACCTGCCAGCCGTCATACAGCGAGTCCTCGGAGAGATCCGGGCGCCTCATCCAACCCTCTACCCACACATGATAGTTCCTGCATCACATCAGGAGTAAAACCAGATCAAGCCTCTGACTGAACGAGCGAGACGTTACATGAGAACTGAAGCTCTTACCAAACACTGTCCAGGTTGCGTTTGGGTCTCACGCCGTAGTCGCTGAAGTACTCGTCGATGAGGAGGTTCTGATCCGTGTCGTGAGCCGACTGATAGTTGGTGACGACGCGACACGGGATCCCCAAACACCTCAACACTGCAGCGGAACAAGAGTTAACTCAAGCCTTTACTAACACACCTCTGTTACTTAATATAATATATAAAAACTTGTTTTGTTTCAGCTAGTTGCCAACATCTCATTTTAATTTACTTTAACTTGGTGTATTATAATCGCTAAAATAAGTAAAACTGAAGTAAAAATGATAAATCTCGACAAAATTACTAAAACTTTGAAGTTAACATAAAGTGATTGAGTGTGGGTGTGTGTGTGTTAGAGTGTTAGAGTATGAGAGAGTGTGTGTTACTAGAAATGATCTTGGAATTGCTACAAATAAACTCTGAATGACTAGAAATGATCTTGGAATTACTAGAAATAAATGCGGAATTGCTAGAAATAAACTCTGAATTATTAGAAATAAACTCAAATTGCTAGAAATAAACTCGTAATTGCTAGAAATAAACTTGGAATTACTAGAAATTATCTTGGAACTACTAAAAAAACTCGGAATTACTAGAAATTATCTTGGAATTGCTAGAAATAAACTTGGAATTACTAGAAATAAACTCGAAATTACTAGAAATTATCTTGGAATTGCTAGAAATAAACTCGGAATTACTAGAAATTATCTTGGAATTACTAGAAATTATCTTGGAACTACTAGAAATGAACTCGGAATTACTAGAAATAAACTTGGAATTACTAGAAATAAACTCGGAATTACTAGAAATGATCTTGGAATTGCTAGAAATAAACTTGGAATTACTAGAAATAAACTCGGAATTACTAGAAATAAACTCGGAATTACTAGAAATGATCTTGGAATTGCTAGAAATAAACTTGGAATTACTAGAAATAAACTTGGAATTACTAGAAATAAACTCGGAATTACTAGAAATGATCTTGGAATTACTAGAAGTTATCTTGGAATTACTAGAAATAAACTCGGAATTACTAGAAATGATCTTGGAATTGCTAGAAATAAACTTGGAATTACTAGAAATGATCTTGGAATTACTAGAAATGATGTGGGTGATAGTGAGAAATAGTGTGTTTGAGTATGTGTGTCTCTACCTGTGCACATGACCGCTGCAAACACCCAGCACTGTCCAAATTTGACCGGATGACAGTCATATTTGATCCAGCGTCTCAGTATCTCCACACTGCTGCTCCACTTGGAGGGAACAACTCCTCCGATGTACGACCCGTCCCATTGACCCATCAGAACTCCCTGATCATCGTCCGAGTTTATCTGCACATTCAACATATTCATGAAGTGTAGTGTAGTGTAGTGTAGTGTAGTGTAGTGTAGTGCAGTGGAGTGTAGTGCAGTGCAGTGGAGTGTAGTGTAGTGGAGTTCAGTGTAGTGCAGTGGAGTGGAGTGTAGTGTAGTGCAGTGGAGTGGAGTGGAGTGGAGTGGAGTGGAGTGTAGTGCAGTGGAGTGGAGTGGAGTGTAGTGCAGTGGAGTGCAGTGTAGTAGTGTAGTGCAGTGGAGTGTAGTGTAGTGTAGTGTAGTGTAGTGCAGTGGAGTGGAGTGCAGTGTAGTAGTGGAGTGCAGTGTAGTAGTGTAGTGCAGTGGAGTGCAGTGGAGTGTAGTGTAGTGCAGTGGAGTGGAGTGCAGTGTAGTAGTGCAGTGCAGTGGAGTGGAGTGCAGTGCAGTGGAGTGCAGTGTAGTAGTGGAGTGCAGTGGAGTGTAGTGCAGTGGAGTGCAGTGTAGTAGTGGAGTGCAGTGCAGTGCAGTGCAGTGCAGTGAAGTGGAGTGCAGTGTAGTAGTGTAGTGCAGTGGAGTGCAGTGCAGTGAAGTGGAGTGGAGTGCAGTGTAGTAGTGTAGTGCAGTGGAGTGCAGTGCAGTGTAGTGTAGTGTAGTGTAGTAGTGGAGTGGAGTGGAGTGCAGTGCAGTGCAGTGGAGTGCAGTGTAGGAGTGGAGTGGAGTGCAGTGCAGTGAAGTGGAGTGGAGTGGAGTGGAGTGCAGTGTAGTAGTGTAGTGCAGTGGAGTGGAGTGGAGTGCAGTGTAGTGTAGTGTAGTGTAGTGTAGTGTAGTGTAGTAGTGCAGTGCAGTGGAGTGCAGTGCAGTGCAGTGGAGTGGAGTGCAGTGGAGTGGAGTGGAGTGGAGTGGAGTGCAGTGGAGTGGAGTGCAGTGCAGTGGAGTGGAGTGGAGTGGAGTGGAGTGGAGTGGAGTGGAGTGCAGTGGAGTGCAGTGGAGTGGAGTGGAGTGCAGTGCAGTGCAGTGCAGTGCAGTGGAGTGGAGTGCAGTGCAGTGGAGTGGAGTGGAGTGGAGTGGAGTGCAGTGGAGTGGAGTGCAGTGCAGTGGAGTGGAGTGGAGTGGAGTGGAGTGGAGTGGAGTGCAGTGGAGTGGAGTGCAGTGCAGTGCAGTGCAGTGCAGTGGAGTGGAGTGGAGTGGAGTGCAGTGGAGTGGAGTGCAGTGGAGTGCAGTGCAGTGGAGTGGAGTGGAGTGGAGTGCAGTGTAGTGTAGTGTAGTAGTGGAGTGGAGTGCAGTGGAGTGGAGTGGAGTGCAGTGGAGTGGAGTGGAGTGGGGTGCAGTGGAGTGCAGTGCAGTGGAGTGGAGTGGAGTGGAGTGGAGTGGAGTAGTGTGTTGTTTACCATGGTGCTGATGACTCGACTGACGTAGATGGGGTTACAGCGCGCTGAATGATCCTCCTGTGCGTCTTTCACACACTTTGGGTTCAAATCCAGCAGCTTCAGACAGATATCCACGATATCATCCTCAAACTAGAGAAACCAGAGACATCAAGATAACTGTTGTGTGGCATTCATGTGTGTGTTTAACCCTATACAGCTACTGTCTTATATATTTTATAATTATGTCGCACACAATCTACTACGTGCCTATTGATTTACATTAAAAGTGTTTTTTCCTCCATATTCTCACTATATCAGACTATATGAGCCAGAAAAGCCTGATGGATTGAATATGATACTCAGCATAAACTCTTCTGTTTATGGTTTATTTGCCAGATTGAATGTCTGATGTGTGTGTGTGTGTGTGTTTACAGCCGCTGTCCTCACCTGACCGAAGTCCCAGCTCATGCTGGTGATGTATTCATCCACTCCCTTATACACGATTCCCTGCTCATTCATGACGTATTCCTGCCTCTCCGCTTCGTTGGGCAGAAACACCCAGTCATCTGGAGAGAGAAGAACACGAGACACTGAGGAGCGCAGTGATGTTTCAGGCTTCAGTATTACACACACTTCGTCTATGTGAACTCTTAACCTTCATCCTTCCCTCGTGGGTCAAAATTACCCAAAGCACTAAAATTATACTTTTATTTTATTTTGTTTGTCCAGAAAGCTTATTTTATTTCATTTTGATCATATTCTCTGTACTTCAGATCACAAATTCAAAATAACTCACAATTTTATGCATAACCCTTTTAATTCAGCTCAAAATATCTTACATTGAGTGTCTTTGCCGACCTCTTATTTTATATTATATATAAAATAATATATTTCTCTTATATTTCATGACTCTAGATGGGTTTATATCTCTATATGGAGCAAATGAGCTGTTCCGCTGGGTCCTAAAGCCAGTTTCTCTTCAGTGTGCATTCAGAAACACATGTAGACATTATAAAATAATTTTTTGGTAAAGTTTTAGTATTTTTAGTTAGAATTTTGGCCATTTTTAGGTTTTTCTATGTGAACTGAAGCATTCCTTGCATTCCATTCATTCCTAAGGGGGTCAGATTGACCTGTGAGGGAAAGATTTATTACTTTTTTAGATTTCAACCACAAAACTGCTCGAATCCATTAAAAAAAATTGTGTATTCGTGGTTCAAGTGCGACAAAAGTCCTGGGGTCTTGGACCCCTCTGATGAACACTTGATGAGTTTTGGGTCAGAATGACCCGAGGGAAGGATGAGTGTGAGTTGGTCTTGTTTCGGGACGGTGAGTGTGTGATGTGTGCGCACCTTCACACCAGGGGTTGAACAGCACCGTCACGGCTCTCTCGAAGGTCACGGCGCAGGAGCCGCTCCGCAGAGACAGCGAGTACAGGCCCACGCAAGCGTTCGAGGGGCACGTGATGGACAGGCCGGCGCTGGAGGAGGAGCTTCTCGACACCGACACACTCCAGGACCCAGAGCCAGGACCAGGACGAGGACCAGGACCAGGACAGGAGGAGCTGAAGGAGGAGCGAGTGCCCTTCTGTTCACACGCACCGGGACCTTCAGTCAACACAACACACAGAGTTACTGCGGATGCCGTTCGTATTGAGACTCTCAGCGTTGACTGTCAGACCGTGTGTGTGTGTGTGTGTGTGAGTGAGTGAGTGTGTGTGTGTGTGTGTGTGTGTGTGTGTGTGTGTGAGTGTGTGTGTGTGTGTGTGTGTGTGTATGTATGTGTGTGTGTGTATGTATGTGTGTGTGTGTGTGTGTGTGTGTGTGTGTGTGTGAGTGAGTGAGTGTGTGTGAGTGTGTGAGTGTGTGTGTGTGTATGTATGTATGTGTGTGTGTGTGTGTGTGTGTGTGTGTGAGTGTGTGTGTGTGTGTGAGTGTGTGTGTGTGAGTGTGTGTTCACCTGTCTCCACAGTGATCTGGATGTCGTTCGGATTGAGACTCTCAGCGCTGACTGTCAGACTGAAGGCTTTTCCTCTCCGGATGATCAGACGCTCCAGTGAGATTTCATTAGTGTGATGATCAGTGTTGTTCTTCACACACTGGAAATCCACTTTCATCATCACAGCTTCTGGAAACACACACACAGACACAGACACACACACACACACACGCACACACACACACACACACACACACACACACACACACACACACACACGCGCGCGCACACACACACACACACACACACACACAGTTAGTTCGTTAGTTCAGAACTAGTTCAGCCAGTTTAATTTCAGCTGATAAATGAGATATGTCATCAGAGAGAGCAGTTCGGGTGTGTCTGTCCTGATGAATGAAGACCCGTCTGATAACATCTCACAAACATCTTATGATAACACTTTATTCTACAGTGTTCTTGTGACACACCACATGTTCTTACTGTAGTGAAACCAGTAAATGATGCATTATTACAAACCAAACTCTATAGTAAGTACATGTTGTACATGTTGTATTCAGTTAATATTACTCAGTACTTAACTGTGTAATCACTATGGAAGCTTGTTTCTGCAATGGAATAAAAAATAAAAAAGCGGTAATTGCAAAAAAAAAATTATAGTTTAAATTTATATCTAAACTCAGAATTGTTACAAATAAACTCAGAATTACTAGAAATAAACTCAGAATTACTAGAAATAAACTCAGAATTACTAGATATAAACTCATAATTGTTAGATATAAACTCATAATTGTTAGATAAAACTCATAATTGTTAGATATAAACTCATAATTGTTAGATATAAACTCATAATTGCTAGAAATAAACTCATAATTGTTAGATATAAACTCAGAATTACTAGAAATAAACTCAGAATTGTTAGATATAAACTCAGAATTGTTAGATATAAACTCATAATTGTTAGATATAAACTCATAATTGTTAGATATAAACTCATAATTGTTAGAAATAAACTCAGAATTGTTAGAAATAAACTCAGAATTACTAGAAATAAACTCATAATTGTTAGAAATAAACTCATAATTGTTAGAAATAAACTCATAATTGCTAGAAATAAACTCATCATTGTTAGAAATAAACTCAGAATTACTAGAAATAAACTCAGAATTGTTAGAAATAAACTCATAATTGTTAGAAATAAACTCATAATTACTAGAAATAAACTCATAATTGCTAGAAATAAACTCATAATTGTTAGAAATAAACTCATAATTACTAGAAATAAACTCATAATTGTTAGAAATAAACTCATAATTGTTAGAAATAAACTCATAATTGTTAGAAATAAACTCAGAATTACTAGAAATAAACTCAGAATTACTAGATATAAACTCAGAATTGTTAGAAATAAACTCATAATTACTAGAAATAAACTCATAATTGTTAGAAATAAACTCATAATTACTAGAAATAAACTCAGAATTACTAGAAATAAACTCATAATTGTTAGAAATAAACTCATAATTGTTAGATATAAACTCATAATTGTTAGATATAAACTCATAATTACTAGAAATAAACTCAGAATTACTAGAAATAAACTCATAATTGTTAGATATAAACTCATAATTGTTAGATATAAACTCATAATTGTTAGAAATAAACTCATAATTGTTAGATATAAACTCATAATTGTTAGAAATAAACTCATAATTGTTAGAAATAAACTCATAATTGTTAGAAATAAACTCATAATTGTTAGAAATAAACTCATAATTGTTAGATATAAACTCATAATTGTTAGAAATAAACTCATAATTGTTAGAAATAAACTCAGAATTGTTAGATATAAACTCATAATTGTTAGATATAAACTCATAATTGTTAGATATAAACTCAGAATTACTAGAAATAAACTCAGAATTGTTAGAAATAAACTCAGAATTACTAGAAATAAACTCATAATTGTTAGAAATAAACTCATAATTACTAGAAATAAACTTGTAATTACTTGAAACATGGAATTCATAAACTGGGAGTTGCGAGATAAAAATTCTCAGCGACTTCTTTATTGTTTTATTCTGTGGCAGAAACAATCTTCCATAAATCACAGACACAGAGTAACAAGGACACCTTAAAAATAAGATGTGAAGTGTTCTGGATAAAGTTTGTGTTTAGTTGAGATGTTTCCACTGATGCACTATGATGACACACTACCAGTCTGCACTGATATTAGTTCCAGTATGGCAGATTTTTTAAGATACTGTATAACAGAAATATTACTAAACCAGTAAACACTGGTTATCTCACATCACGATAGTTAAGTACGTTTAACTAGTCTCATCAGTTACTCTTCACTGAAATCACAAACGGTAACACTTTATTTTGATGGTCCCTTTTGAACATTCTACTTACTATAAGGAACTTTGAACTACATGTCAACTTATTCTAACCCTAACCCTACCAGTGCACTAATACTCTACTAACACTCTAATGAGAGTTAGTGGACATGTAGGTGCGACGCCACTTATAGTCAACAGAATGTGTTAAAGGGACCATCAAAATAAAGTGAAACCTCACAAACATCTACTAGTGTAAAGATCCGGATCTGATCAGAACTAAACATCAGTTTCACTCACCCTGATCTTGGCTGACAGCGCTTCTGCTGCTCAGATTCTCACTCATGTTTCGTCAGATGAGTGTGTGTGTGTGTGTGTGTGTGTGGTGCTTTATACTGTGATGTGTGTGTGTGTGTAAGAGCCCTTCCCCGTCGCTCCCACGAGTCGAGAACACTGAATCCTCCCATCCATAATATTTGTGACTGATTACAAAACCCAGTGATGACGAAACTCCGTCTGACTGATGCCGTAATAATCTCAGTTATGAGGGAATGTTGATCTTAATGCTCAATACATTTATTACAGTAGTTATTAATCTGTTAATAAAAATACAACTGTTCATTATTAGTTCAGCTCCATTTAATAATATTAACAGAAACAACTTTTGATTTGAATGTTTTAGTAAATGTTGAAATGAACATGAAGATTAATAAACGCTAACAAATGGAACCGTATTGTGAACAAATCTGTATTTATGAATCATAATTTTCGATTTGTCATCATCATTACTGTAATTATGACAGTGACACATACAGACTGTGTGTGATGTTTATTAACACGTGCTTCACTGAACAACACATGCTCCAGTTTCACATCTTTCTCCTTTGACACTGAAATGTGCAGGATCCAGAAAAAAGGATCAATAAATATCCATTGATTTTAATATTCAGTCGACACACAAACTCTGCAAAACATCATGTTCTTCCTCAGTGTTTCTGTCTCGTTTTCCAGCACAAATATCCAAACATTCTTAAATCAAGACACGTTTACTGGAGAAGAAGAACAATGACTGACTATATTAAGCCTTGATTACTGAAAGAAAGCATGAAAATGAAGTGAGTTTGAGCTTAAAACAAGATCCAATATCAGACATTGGAGTCTGAGAAATAAACTTAGTCCAAAAAGAAAACAAGATTATTTTTCTGACTCCGTTGTTTTTGTTTTAAGCTCAAACTCACTTCATTTTGATGATTTTTTCAGTAATCAAGGCTTAATATCTTCAGTCATTGTTCTTCTTCTCCAGTAAATGTGTCTTGATTTAAGAATGTTTGGATATTTGTGCTGGAAAACGAGAAGAACGTCATGATTTGTGTTTCCCGCTTCAGATGATTGTCACTTTAGGCACTTATTGGGAACAACAGAACTGAAATCATGTGTGAAATGAAGCATTCAGACTGAGAAACACGATGAAGTGGCGTCACACGCTGAGAAATGATAGACATCTTTCATTTTCTTATTGCTGAGCACTGAGCTTTAACTGTCCTTCTCATTCATCAGGCGTCAGACACACTGAACATGATCTGTGATGAATCAGGCCTGGATGATGAAACTCTGCGTCTCGTGATCGGATCTCCTGATCTCGCTGATCTCGCTGATCTCTCCGTGTGTCCGTGATCTCTCCGTGATGATCGGCTCCGGACCGAAGCTTCTCGTGTGACGGATCAGAACCGGCCGCGGCGGCTCACGGTGAGCGGGAGCGAGACCGACGACAGCGACGACACTTCCCAGTACAGACTCCGGGACAAGAAGAGCCGGTACAGGACCACCACTGAGATCGACTGGCACAGGATCACGCCGATCGTGACCACCTGCGGACACGAGACGAGATGAGACAGGCCGAGACGTGAGGGACGAGAGAGACAAGACGTGTGAGACGAGACGTGAGAGACGAGATGAGACAGAGATGAGACGTGAGGGACGAGACAGAGACAAGACGTGCGAGACGAGACGAGACAGAGATGAGATGTGAGGGACGAGAGAGACAAGACGTGAGAGACAAGATGAGACAGGCCGAGACGTGAGGGACGAGAGAGACGAGACGTGTGAGACGAGACGTGAGAGACGAGACAGAGACATGAGAGGAGACAGACGAGACAGAAACGAGACGTGAGAGATGAGACAGATACAAGACCGAGACGAGACCGATACAAGACAGAGACAGAGACGAGACAGAGACATGAGAGGAGACAGAGACGAGACAGATACAAGACAGAGACAGAGACGAGACAGAGACATGAGAGGAGACAGAGACGAGACGTAAGAGACGAGACAGATACGAGACAGAGATAGAGACGAGACAGAGACATGCGAGGAGACAGAGAGGAGACGTGAGAGACGAGACAGAGACGAGACATGAGAGACCGAGACGAGACAGAGATGAGACATGAGACACAGACGAGACAGAGACATGAAAGGAGACAGAGACAAGACAGAGACGAGACGTGAGAGACGAGACAGATACGAGACAGAGACGAGACAGAGACGAGACAGAAACGAGACAGAGCAGAGACGTGAGAGACGAGATGAGATCAGACAGAGAAGAGACGGAGACGAGACAGAGACGAGACAGAGATGAGACGTGAGACGAGACAGAGAAGAGACAGAAACGAGACAGAGACAGAGACGAGACAGAGACGAGACGTGAGAGACGAGATGAGATCAGACAGAGAAGAGACAGAGACGAGACAGAGACGAGACAGAGATGAGACAGAGAAGAGACAGAGATGAGACGTGAGACGAGACAGAGAAGAGACAGAAACGAGACAGAGACGAGACAGAGACGAGACGTGAGAGACGAGATGAGATCAGACAGAGAAGAGACAGAGACGAGACAGAGACGAGACAGAGATGAGACAGAGAAGAGACAGAGATGAGACGTGAGACGAGACAGAGAAGAGACAGAAACGAGACAGAGACAAGACGTATTTCTTGTTCTGCTGCTGCTGGTGTTTCTCTTTACCTTTTCTTTCTGATGTTCATTGAGCAACACAGAGAACAGAACCAGCACTGGATGACAGAGGAACCACAGAAAACAGCCCTGAAACACAGACCGCAGATTTACTACAGTGATTATTTAATGTTTCTGAAGAGTCTCATCTGCTCACCAAGGCGGCTTTTATTTGATCAAAATACAGTAAAAACAGTGAAATATTATTATAATGTAAATCATCTGTTTTCTATGTGAATATACAGTAAAGTGTAATTTATTCCTGTGATCAAAGCTGAATTTACAGCATCATTACTCCAGTCTTCAGTGTCACATGATCCTTCACAAATCATTCTTTAAAGGTGAACTAAGTAACTTTTTTTACCTTAACTGAACAGCTTCGGAGTCATTGGAATGGTTATATTACTTATTTCGGGTTGAATGGTGGTTGTTTCGCACCCCCCTGGTGCCCGTGAGCGGAAAATACGCACTTGCAACTTTGAGCTGGCGGGCCGCCGGCCGCTGCGTCAGGAAGTCTCGCGTGATATCAGGTCTCGCGATGTAAACAATTGCTTTACGGCCAAAAGAAATCTGCTAAAATGCTGTCATTATTGCGCTCCCTCACGCTGTCCGAACCCGAATGAAGAAGACGTTTTAAAGAATGTCCCATCTGCTTTGATGTCGTTGATCTACTAGCCTCTGGTGTCTGAGAATCACCAACGAGGTTTTACAACAGTGTTGTCAAATATCTATTCCGAAGCTGTGGGGGGAGCTCTAGAGAGAAACCTGCCAGCAAAAAGCGAGAATACAGCGAAGAAATCCCGAAGCTACTGAGTGCTGCTTTAAATTGACGGTAAAGATTTATATTGTTATTTTGAATAAATGCTGTAATTTTTAACTTTTTATTCCTGAAAAAAAGTATCACAGGTTCCACAAAAAAATATTAAGCAGCACAAGTGTTTCCAACACTGATCATAAATCTTCATATTAGAGTGATTTGTGAAGGATCATGTGACACTGAAGACTGGAGTAAGGGACTGTTCGTTTTTTATTTAAGGGGCCACCGGAGGAGTTTTGAGATCTGTTGTCAAAAAAGACATGACCCTCCCTTCGCCAGCAATACATTTTTCTATGACCCTCCAAAATGTTTGTGAAAAAAGGCATGACCCTCCCCGATAATTTATTGATTAGCCTACTTCTGTACTGGTTTGCGCTTGGCAAAGATGTTCAGATAGCCATTGTTTTTTGTTTTTTTACCATAAACTCTTGCTTTCTCATCTTACTAGGGCTGTAACGATAGACCAAACCTACGATTTGGTTCGTATCACGATTTTTGATTTGAAAAAAATCATGTTTTCGGTGCTGATGTTTGTGACTCGTTCAACATGTGGGTGGGGCTGCCAATAAAGCATCTAAAAGCTGTCACAAAGAACCAGCAAAAGTAATGATTATTAATATGTCAAATATAGCAAGGAAACATTTTAATTGTTTATTAATAAACAAGTGTTTTCTGTGTCGACTGCAAAGATGAAGTTGACGATGCGTCGCGATCTTCTCAGAACGCACCAGAGAGAAATGCACATTTCATAAGCAGAAAGCAGTCTGTTTTCCTTCGTTTTGAATTGTTCTGTTTAAAAGTAGACATTTCAAGCTTTCTATATATTTCTCAGGTCTGTGAGGCAAGTAGCATACCTTACGCTGAGCATCGGTTCATTTATGAGACAAGAGTCCAGTTCACTCGCCCGCGCCTCCGTGATTATCTATTTTCTACTATATTTACTTCTTATTTATTAAATCCAGATGAAACATTGATTAAAATTAAGATACAATTAATAAAAAAACGAAATTCACTTTAAAGAAAGGCTTTGTGCTTTCTGTTTGAGGTCTCTGTGAAATTTTTAAAGTCGCTTTCAGAGCAGTCATGTCCGTAATGGAGAACTGTCACGCCCGTAACATTGTTTTTTTTTTTTTTTTTTTACATAAATGGGTCATTCCTGGTATGCGGTGACTTTACTGTCCCAATGATTTATTTTCTCATATTTTCTCTAAAATGAGTCACATATTTATAATAAATGGCTTAAATTGTAGATTTAAATATTCTTTACCATTTAAACAGAGATAATAGACATTAAAAATACTATTTTGTATTTTACACAATTTTAATTGATGTATGCATTCATTTTTATCATGTCCTCAGTGCACAGTAATCAACTTCTGCAAGAAATATAAACCATGAAATGACAAAAACCTCAAAATATTTTTAAATTATGTTATTGACTAGGCTATACTGCCTCTAATCATACATATAAATCATGTGAAAATATAAGTCTTTTTCTTAAAATTTTCTTCAATTACTGTGTCCCTGAAGTCATCTTCCACCCTGTTAGTATGTACTTTTCTGCCTTCGAAATCCGACTTTAATTTCATTGAGACTATTTTCAAGAAGTAACATCATTTCTTTTTCCCGCTTGAATTCAACTGTACAAACTGAGGTAAGCTTCAACTCTCACTCCTAACTTTTTTTTTTAGTTTTTGAAATGTTATCCTGCTTGTCCCACCCTTAAAGTTCCACCCTGTTAGGCTATGTTATTGAGAATGTTTGTCTATCAAAAGAAATTCAAAAACAAATCTGACATAGTTATAAAAGTTCTGTTCATCTGTAGAAGGTTAGCTAGCTAAATGTTGATCACTCAAAGAGCTATGACTAACTTAGCTCAGAATTTTCCACCCTGTTAGATTCCACCCTGTTAGATCTATAAACCTAACAGGGTGGAATGTGAAACTAACAGGGTGGAAATTCTAATATAATTTTCTATATGCTTGTTAATCTAGTTAATTCAGATGAATTATAGTATCTTTATTTTTAATCAAATATAAATAAATAAAAATGTAATTTATTATGTCTGTCTTCTCTAATTTGTAAATATTTCTCTAGCCATCTGAAGAGAGAATTGTTTTGCCACCATGATTGATTGTGATAAGGAACCACATAGCTATTTTTTGTGTCCCTCCCCCAAAGGAAATTTGGATTTCTTTTTATTTTATTGTTTTGAAACAGTACTATATAGGTGCAGTTCCACACATTACTGATGGCAAACCATGCAGGACAATGACAAAAAGCTCATCCACTGAACCTTTTAACACTGGTGTTCCACCCTGTTATATTCCGTTCCACCCTGTTATGCTCCTTTCCACCCTGTTAGACAAGTCATTTTAAATAATAATTTGACAGCAACGTTAAATGTTTTGTATACTTTTGTCTTATTTTGTGAGGTGAGGAGCACGAACAGCATATATATGTTTTTGAGCCAATTTTTTTTTTTTATTATTTACCATAATATTTGCAAAAATGGGCACAAAAATGACCTGTTTTTAATAATCAAGACATATACTATTCATCAAAAAATTGTTTTGCTTGTTTCAAGAAGAAAAAAAAATATATAAGATGGCATAAGGGACATATACTACCCAAGAAAAGTTCATTATTGTTTAAAATTTACAATATTAACATGTTGTGATAACTATGTATATGTCCCTAACAGGGTGGAATATTTTCATGGACAGTGTCTGAACAATCTACCCATAATTATTCTTTTTTTGAGTCCCTGAGCTTGACCAATATGTATTCCTTATAGTTAAACATGCCATTATTTTGGTAGAATGCTAAAAACATGAAAATCATTTACTTTTTTTCCCAACACTTATGAAGCCAAAATGTCACCGCATACCAGGAATGACCCTTTATGCGAACACGAAAAATAAAATAAAAATAATATTTTATGTTCTGTGGAGGCCGATCTTTATTCATCCGGTGGGTATATATCTTTTGGTTTGCACAGTGTAATTTATAGAAGAATTACTAAAACATATTTTGCCACCTAAAAGTTAAAGATTTTTTTGTGTCACGTCACATGTGTATTTCCCTCATATTAAATATAAAATGTAATGTGTAGACTGATATTTTTCTAATGTCTTGACTCCTTTATTTTTCTAATGTCTTGACTCCAAAATATTGGTATTAAATGCATTTTCTGAGAATTTATATTTC
>CM038631.1:637500-715000 GCA_021554675.1 Leuciscus idus | reverse complement strand
ATCTACAGTATATAGCTTTTGTACCTATAGTATAGTGTATAGTATAGTTAATACTAGTATATAAACCTTCAGTATATAGGTTGTATGGTACCTATAGTATATAATGTATAATATAGTTTATACTAGTATATAAACCTACAGTATATGTTTGTACTTAAAGTATAGTGTGAAGTATGAACTTTTGAACAGGATGAAGATGTCCAAATTTTTGCTGGAAAGGGGTTAAAATATGCAAAAGATGCTGGAAAACAGAAGGATTTTTCTGAGGAACATTGGGCAGTTTAACTGCTCAGGACTCGAGAACAATCATCACAAAACATAAAAACAGTCGTGGACACGGTATTAAGAATCAAGGGTGTGTAAACTTTTCAACCTTTTTATGAATTCAGCTATTGTTTTGTCTTGTGGACAATATGTAAACATTTTATGTAAAATATCTTATTCAGGACAGCACTAAATTAAAAATATGCATTTTGTATGATTCCTCTTATTTATATATTTAGATTATAATTTAAATACTCTATACCGTAGATGGGCAAATGTATGATAATCATGATATACCGAATACCGCGATATACCGCTACAGCCCTAGATTGAGCGTCATATAAACATCGAGTGAGCAGCCGCGTGACTTGTCTGTGATGTGAAATTAGGGTTCAAAGTTCACGGGTTCACTGTAGAAATGTAAAACATATAATTCTCTGCTGAACCCGATTCAGATGCGAATGAATGAATCTTACTGGAGATCTGAGCTGACGTTACTCTCTCCAGACAGCTGAGATTGTCAAAGCCCTCGATGTCCTGAAACAGCAGGAGTCTGGCCTCCTTCTGCACGGCCATCTGAACATCATACACACGACACGACATCAGAGCATTCTCACCTGTCAGACACGATCATAGGATCATTCACAGCAATATTCCTGGATTCGCACAACTTCTCATTAAGCCTTTGACATGCATGCATGTGAAAAGAAAGCCGAGACAAAAAAAAATGCATGCAAATACATGGAAGAAAAATGCAAATGCATGATTTATTTTATTAATATCAGACACCCACCATGATACATAAATCTTGTGATGTATTGCCCATAATTTTCTCTCGCCGCGTCACTCCTGAAAACCCCAGAAACCGTTTTTCCTGCTACAGGACATGAGCTGAACAAAAGAACAATGAGAATGATAAAGAACACAAACATTATTTCATTTCAACAGAAGCTCTTATTCTCTTCATTCACTGCAATCAATGAGGTAAAACAGTTCTTTTCCTCCCACCGGATGATTGACGTCTGCTACAACTAATCAGAATACGCCTTTTTGGTCTAGCGCAGTGAAGCAGCCAATGAGAGCGCAGTGGAGGCGGGGACAGAGTCTGGCTCATACGTGTCAGCGCTGCCGGAAACCGCTGCTAAACTGTCGTGAGCTCTGTGTTTACGAAGCCTCCTGAAATCATGGAAGTATTTATTGAAGAAATGTGGAGTAGTCAATGCAGTGAGTAACGCGACTGTTAGCGCCGTCACTCGCGCTTTATGTGCACTGTCATGATTCACTTTAACTTCATCTACAGGTTAAACTGAAGTGTGAAGATGAGCTGCAGTGAGTGTCGCACTGTACTGGTGACCGGAGGCGCGGGATTCATGTGAGTCCGGTGTTATTGACGTTAATGACAGTTAATATTCACCGTTAATGGGCGTTATTATTATATTGTGTCACTTCATTAGACAAGAGAACATCATATCAGGAGTCATTTACTGTATAGAAAGAATCACAAACTCACTTTACATTTGCACTGGAACATGAGACAGAAACACTTTTGTGATCAGAAGTTTCAGTAAAAGTTATTTTCATATTCTAGAGATTCAAGCTACGTTTTTTTTTTTTTATTAATAAGTAATGTGTATGTAAGAAGTTGAATTTTCAAACTCTAATGTTTTGCTCATTGAACTCATTGTGTTTCTCCCTGGAACATATTGACATTCTCTTCAGTTTATTCCTTAATTTCTAATTCACTTGGTCTTAAAAAGGTCTTCAACAAGTCTTACATTTATCGTCATAAAACCTGCAGAAACCCTGTATACGAAAATAAATTATTACAATAAAAGTCGAAATTATGACAAAAGTAGAAATTATGACATAAAAAGTCATTATTATGTTTGTCATTTATATACATTTTTGTCATAATTTTTACTTTTTATGTCATAATTTTGACTTTTTATGTAATAATTCAGTTAAGTATATGCTCATTTCTGTTTAGCATATCATAATCTGATTTATGGGATAATTTTGATTTAATATGTCATAATTTCTACTTTTTGTCAATAATTTTTTTTTTGTCATTCTAAATCAAAATGATGTCATAATCATGACTTTTATACAACTTTAATTACACATTTGATTGTCAGTATGTTGCAGTTTAAAACAAGCGTCTCAATATGTTCAGTACCAGAAGACAGTTTCATTGTGTTGAAGCAACTGCAATCATTTTACAGAATACACACACTCACCTCTGTTCTAACAGATTATACATAATATCCAAGTTATGTAACTTGTGCTGTAAAGTTTTCCTCAGATCTGGTGAGTTACTGAAGATGTGAGGCGTTAGTGGTCGAGGAGAGCTGAGTTTATACAGCCAACTATAAACAGAAAACTCTTCCGTTTCTTGTGCATCGACGTGTAAAACGTGTAAAAACACACCCTAAAAATCACCAAAACACCAGCTGACCGAAACACACTGAGAATGTGCAGTAAGACAATTCTGAGAAATAAAAACACACTTGTAGCCAATCAGCAGTAAGGGGCGTGTCCACTCACGAGGGGGGGGGGGGGGGGTGCCTGTGAATGTGGGGGCGGAGCTGTAAAGATAAAGAGGGGTGGGATCTTTTGTGTGGGGGCGTGTTTGTTTTCTCAGGAATCGCTCACTGCACCTTTAACTGCGTTTCCTAAAACCATGGCAAGCGTACGCTGATCTAATAATGACGTTCTGCTTGTGTTTCAGTGGATCTCATCTGATCTCTGCTCTGGCCGAGAGATTCCCACACTGGCGCATCATCAACATCGATAATGTGAGTTTATTATAATTTTTTTCTTCATTGGAATGGTACGAAACTTGGTAAAGGTTTTGGCAGTTGCTGTGTGAACACAATAAAATCATGGACATGATTCTAACAGGTGAAATGGTCCTGAAAACAATAGTCACACTTGTGCCTGATCGATGGGTCATTGGAAATGAATGGGAGAGGAGTTTCCTCTAGTGGAAGCGTTTGGAACTGCAGCCGAACAACATCTCACTGAAACCTCACATTTGGAACACAACTTGTTCAGATTTGTGGCTTTGATTTTCTAACAGTTTTAGAGTAAAACATGTTTTTGAAAATATATTTCATGTAAAAAAAAAAATATATATTTTTGCACATTTTTCATAACAATAAACGTAAAATTCTGTAACTTTTTTTAAATTCACTTTTTAAAACTGTTTTCACTTCAGCAATAATCTGCCAAGTGTCGTGTTTGAAGAGATCAAACTTCAGTCTGTCGCTCTAAAGCATTCAAGATTTACAACAGTTTACGCTGGAAATGTAATTTTCAGGTCTGTGCTCAAAAAGTTAATAATAGGATTAATATAATTTAGTACCATAAAATCCCCTAAAAATACAAAATATTAAATAAAAATTTTTATCGAACTAAAATATAGTTCATTAATTTCATTTAAATAAAAATACAATTCAGTCATTTTTGACCGACACGTGAAGAGCACCAGAGGGTTAAACGGAGTATCACACAAGTACTTCAGTAAAGCCTTTCACGTATTCATCATGCTAGTGAATATAATGCTGGTCTTAATAATAAATGTCTGGTTTGATTTTCATGACTGTATTACAGTAATAAGAGTTCACAGTTTAAACATGAAATAATGAGACCATATGATAGTGAACTGAGAGTGAGATCTGTCAACAGTTCGCTCCTGTGTTTCAGCTTCAGCGCTGCTCGAGTCTGAAGAACCTGAGGTGTGTGGAGGGAAACAGCATCTACACCTTCATCCCGGTATAAAGACCCGTCACACCTGCTCAAAACTCCCCGTCCTGTGTGTGAATGTCCTGATGGATTCTGTCCTTCTTTCAGGGCGATGTTTGCGATCCGCTCTTCATAAACCACGTGTTTTCATCGGAGAACATCGATGTGGTCTTCCACTGTGCTGCTGAGACACATGTGGGTGAGTCCACGCTTGACACGCACCAATGCTGCCTTTCTCTAAACATCACAATCATTTGATAACAAGTATTCATTACTTCAGTGAGATCATTGTTTCTGCATTAAATTATTACATTGTTTAAATAAATCCATTTTTCGCTAACTGTGATTTTGAAGATGTATATTTCTGAAATACATAACTCAGTGTCCTCTGATAACAGATCACTGTAAACTGTAATGTGGACTCATGCACTTTCTGTAAAGATGTGTGTTGTGAAAAGCACTGTATAAATAAACGTGGATTGAGTTCCTCAAGAAGGGCTTTTCTACACAGTAATGGCCCTTTATATCCCAGAGAGCTCGTTCCTGCGGCCGTCGTGCTTCATGCGTGTGAATGTGGACGGCACCGGTGTTCTGATCCGAGCGGCGCTCCAGGCTCGAGTCCAGCGCTTCATCTACATCAGCACTGATGAGGTGTACGGACACAGTCTGGACCAGGTGCGCTC
Organism: Leuciscus idus; assembly: GCA_021554675.1. Classification (NCBI taxonomy): domain Eukaryota; kingdom Metazoa; phylum Chordata; class Actinopteri; order Cypriniformes; family Leuciscidae; genus Leuciscus; species Leuciscus idus. Next base: position 710,309 of record CM038631.1, on the reverse strand, counting down.
GACTGACCAGTGTTCCTCAGGTTTACCCACCCAAACATCTGACATCTGAGAGGAACACACACCGCACAACATGAGGCTCTTCCTCAGTGTTCCTCAGGTTTACCCACCCAAACATCTGACATCTGAGAGGAACACACACCGCACAACATGAGGCTCTTCCTCAGTGTTCCTCAGGTTTACCCACCCAAACATCTGACATCTGAGAGGAACACACACCGCACAACATGAGGCTCTTCCTCAGTGTTCCTCAGGTTTACCCACCCAAACATCTGACATCTGAGAGGAACACACACCACACAACATGAGGCTCTTCCTCAGTGTTCCTCAGGTTTACCCACCCAAACATCTGACATCTGAGAGGAACACACACCGCACAACATGAGGCTCTTCCTCAGTGTTCCTCAGGTTTACCCACCCAAACATCTGACATCTGAGAGGAACACACACCGCACAACATGAGGCTCTTCCTCAGTGTTCCTCAGGTTTACCCACCCAAACATCTGACATCTGAGAGGAACACACACCACACAACATGAGGCTCTTCCTCAGTGTTCCTCAGGTTTACCCACCCAAACATCTGACATCTGAGAGGAACACACACCGCACAACATGAGGCTCTTCCTCAGTGTTCCTCAGGTTTACCCACCCAAACATCTGACATCTGAGAGGAACACACACCACACAACATGAGGCTCTTCCTCAGTGTTCCTCAGGTTTACCCACCCAAACATCTGACATCTGAGAGGAACACACACCACACAACATGAGGCTCTTCCTCAGTGTTCCTGTCTCGATTTCAAGACACATTTACTGGAGAAGAAGCAGAATATACATATGAAGTCTGTTTTCTGAGAAAGTAAGACAGAATTAACTGGTTTTACACTTAAAACAAAAACAAATATACGTCAATAGGTTTTGAAGTTCTGATATTCCTTCTTGATTTAATCATGAACTCACTTTATTTCGATCAACTGTTTATAACAAGTGAATGCGTCTTGATGTAAGAATCTTTAGACGTCCGCACTGGAAAACAAGACAGAAATACCACTTTACTTGCAGTGTGATCAGAAGCTTCAGCTAAAGTCATTCCCATATTCCCGACATTTACATGTACGGACACATTCCCTTCGCTTTATTCCTCACATGTTCTTGAAAGGGTCTTTAAAAAGTCTTAAGTCTAGCTTTATAAACCTGCAGAACTCCTGCTAGCGTTTGTGAGACGAGCTGAGTGATGCTGTAGATCAGCTGATCAGTGTTTAATGTCATGTGATTCTCCTGATGTTTTCAGCCGTTTGATGAGCGGAGTCCACAGAGACCCACCAACCCGTACTCGGCTTCCAAAGCAGCGGCGGAGAACATCGTGATGTCATACTGGATCCAGCACAAGGTGTGATGATGATGATGATGATGATGATGATGATGAAGAGTCTCAGGACTACATATGCATCACAGAAATATTACATGAAGAATGTTCATTTTTAATTTCTGTAGTGAGTCCAGATGGGGATGGGGGGGATGGGGGGATGGGGGGGGGTAAAAAAGGTAATTGGTAATTCTGTCTTTTTTTCTCTCGCAGTTGCGAGTTTATATCATAATTATGAGAAATAAACAATTTGCAGGATATAAAGTCAGAGTTGCAAGAGAAAAGTCCTGTTTTAGCTTTTGTATTTCCTTGTGGAAACAAGCTTCTGTAGTTTATACTGTAATGTAGTGGAATAATTACATTTCATAACAAGGTCTCCTTTGATAACTTCAGTTAATGCACTAACTAACGTGAACTGTTATTAATACAGTGATTAATGTCATGTGATTCTCCTGATGTTTTCAGCCGTTTGATGAGCGGATTTGATGTGACATTAGTTCATGTTCATGTTTGTTCACAGTGCTTTAACTAAGCTCAACAGATACTCAACTTTTGATGTTTAGTAGTAATGGTGGAGATTAACGAAGTGAGATTAATAAATGTGGTTTATTCTTAGTTCATGTAAAGTGTTACAGAATAATAAGTTCAGTGTCACTTGTCCTGAAAGGAGGCAGAAGTGTTTCTTTGACTGGTTTTGTGAGACTCTGATGTAATGCTGTGTGTTTTCTCTCAGTTCCCGGCCGTGATCACGAGGAGTAGTAACGTTTATGGACCGCGTCAGTATCACGAGAAGGTACGAGAGCAGAAGCACGACACCAGTGTGACGTTATTCACAGCTTTAACTCGCTGTGATTGTGTTTGATCAGGTCATTCCCAGATTCCTGTCACTCATTCAACAGGAGCAGAAGTGGTGAGTTACACAGAGCCTGTCATCCATCAGTGTGTGTGTGTGTGTGTGTGTGTGTGTGTGTGTGAGATCTACATCAGTGTGTGTGTGTGTGTGTGTGTGTGTGTGTGTGTGTGTGTGTGTGTGTGTGTGTGTGTGTGAGATCTACATCAGTGTGTGTGTGTGTGTGTGTGTGTGTGTGTGTGAGATCTACATCTGTGTGTGTGTGTGTGTGTGTGTGTGTGTGAGATCTACATCTGTGTGTGTGTGTGTGTGTGTGTGTGTGTGTGTGATCTACATCAGTGTGTGTGTGTGTGTGTGTGTGTGTGTGTGTGTGTGAGATCTACATCTGTGTGTGTGTGTGTGTGTGTGTGTGTGTGTGTGTGATCTACATCAGTGTGTGTGTGTGTGTGTGTGTGTGTGTGTGTGTGAGATCTACATCAGTGTGTGTGTGTGTGTGTGTGTGTGTGTGTGTGAGATCTACATCTGTGTGTGTGTGTGTGTGTGTGTGTGTGAGATCTACATCTGTGTGTGTGTGTGTGTGTGTGTGTGATCTACATCAGTGTGTGTGTGTGTGTGTGTGTGTGTGTGAGATCTACATCTGTGTGTGTGTGTGTGTGTGTGTGTGTGATCTACATCAGTGTGTGTGTGTGTGTGTGTGTGTGTGTGTGTGTGAGATCTACATCAGTGTGTGTGTGTGTGTGTGTGTGTGTGTGTGTGTGTGTGTGTGTGTGAGATCTACATCAGTGTGTGTGTGTGTGTGTGTGTGATCTACATCAGTGTGTGTGTGTGTGTGTGTGTGTGTGCGTGTGAGATCTACATCAGTGTGTGTGTGTGTGTGTGTGTGTGTGTGTGTGTGTGTGATCTACATCAGTGTGTGTGTGTGTGTGTGTGTGTGTGTGTGTGTGTGTGTGTGATCTACATCAGTGTGTGTGTGATCTACATCAGTGTGTGTGTGTGTGTGTGTGTGATCTACATCAGTGTGTGTGCGTGTGAGATCTACATCAGTGTGTGTGTGTGTGTGTGTGTGTGTGTGTGTGTGTGTGTGTGTGTGTGTGTGATCTACATCAGTGTGTGTGTGTGTAATCTACATCAGTGTGTGTGTGTGTGATCTACATCAGTGTGTGTGTGTGTGTGTGATCTACATCAGTGTGTGTGTGTGTGTGTGATCTACATCAGTGTGTGTGTGTGATCTACATCAGTGTGTGTGTGATCTACATCAGTGTGTGTGTGATCTACATCAGTGTGTGTGTGTGTGTGTGTGTGTGTGTGTGTGTGTATGATCTACATCAGTGTGTGTGTATGATCTACATCAGTGTATGTGTGTGTGTGTGTGTGTGTTTGTGTGTGTGTGTGATCTACATCAGTGTGTGTGTGATCTACATCAGTGTGTGTGTGTGTGTGTGTGTGTGTGTGTGTGTGTGTGTGTGATCTACATCAGTGTGTGTGTGTGATCTACAACTTAAACTGGTGGTTATGGTATTGGGCGGGACATTTCTCAAACACACTCGAAGCACTTGACCAATCACAACACACTGCTCCAGCCGACCAATCAGAGCACAGTGAGCTTTTCAGGAGGAGGGGCTTCATAGAGACAGGAAGTAAACAGAGCGTTACTGACAGACTGGGAAGAGAGGAGCCGCAACAATGGAGAATATGAGGAGAATAATCAACATTCAAGCAGGAAAAAACACATCAAGAAACGTTCTCTTTAATAATGACTGGAGTTTGTTGTTCAGCACGATCCAGGGCTCCGGCCTGCAGTCCAGACACTTCCTGTACGTGAGCGACGTCACGGACGCCTTCCTGACGGTGATGGAGAAGGGCATTCTGGGGGAGATTTACAACATCGGGAGCAGCTTTGAAATTCCCATCATTCAACTCGCCAGAGAACTAGTGAAAATGGTAGGGATGCTACATTTTTCTAAATGTCATAATCATTTGTGAACAAACAAGTATTCATTACTTTAGTGAGATCATTGGTTCGGGTTGTTCAAGTCGAGAAGATCCATAATACACATTTAAAGTGTTCCTATTGTGCTCGAATGAGAAGAAGTGATTCTGAGCTGAAACGAGTCAGTAATTCAGTCTCTGTTGATCCTGTGTAGGTTTGTAACTCATTAGCATAATGCCAGCCTGTGGTGTTGATTGGCTGAGCAGCGTCTCTTAGCTCCGCCCTCAAACACTGTAGTGTATCTGAGACTGGGAGAGTTTGGTTCGTGTTGTTCATGTGGAGAAGACGCTGTTTTCTGAGATTGATACGGTAAAACCCACGCCATCGTCACTGTTCGTATCACTGTGATCAAGAGCTGAGATTCAGATATGATAATGAGCATTTGGTTTCTGACCAATCAGAGCAGAGCAGCTCTCAGAGAGGCGGGGCTTAGAGAGACTGACTCTTGGATGGAAGTGTTTCAGACACAGAGAGGAAAGAGCTGAAGCTGCAGTGGAGATTATGAGGAGATTAAAGTGTTATTGATCTTGGATGAATGTGAACCTGTTGTTAGGAATTAAAAAGCTTTAAAATAGCATCATAAGGGCCCTTCAAACAGAGAAACATCACATCATGACACTCAATAAATGTTTGTTTTAGATTTGAGCCAATCACTGCAGGGTGGAGATGCTTCATAATCATAAATCGGTTGTGTTCTGTGTTTGACGTGTTTCATTGGTTTGTTCTCAGAAAGTGAAGAACGTCTCCTGTGAAGCGCTGGAGGATTGGATGGAGTTTGTTGAAGACCGGTGTGTGTCCCGTCAAAAGTTTGCAGGTCATATTTATGAATGATATTCCATTAAGTAACTAACTATCGTTCCCGCTCTTCATCTCTAGTCCCGTGACGGAGCTCCGCTATCCCATGCGATCCGAGAAACTGCACAGACTCGGATGGAGACCAAAGGTCACGTGGAAGGAAGGAATCAGACGGACCAGTAAGAGATTCAACATTACAGATGTGCCTCCATATACTGTGATGATGATGATGATGAATAATGATGATGATGATGATGATGAAGAGTATGACGCGTCTCTGTTGTTTTCAGTAAAGTGGTATGAAGAGAATCCAAACTACTGGCCGTTAATCAGTGAAAATCAGGAGAGCTCTCCAGAATCATGTGACCAGACGCCTTCACATTCAGTGCCTTTTCAAGTCAGATAATAAAGTCTAATTATTAACAATGTACTCTAATATTTAAGTCTAATTGTTTATTGTAATATTTTGTATATTATCTATGCAAGTGTCAGTCGATGAAGAACATAAGAAACTGTTTTCCAATGAAAAGGCCACAGGATTAAAGAGACCAAAAGTTAAAGATTTTTAAACTATTTTTAAAGCTCATTTTGAATGGAGACTGTGTGTCACGATCTCAGTTTTTGACTGTTTTCATTATTTGTGCTCAGCTTGTTGATGATGAAACAAAAAGCTTCATTTATATGATTACATGTATGTAAATTGTTTTCAATCATATTTATGCTTTAATAAAAAAGGTGTTTGAAGTGGCTTGTAATGAGCTTCTGTTGAGAATGATCACCGTGAGCTTGTTTATAGGAGTCATTTCTGAAAGTAAACACACATTCATTTAGATTAAACTTCAGATCTTATCCGAAGCCAAATAAAGTACAAATGAAGTTCAAATTTAATTGTCTTTTTCACATGTGTTTTTATTTGAGAATAAGTTCTAAAATACAGATGAACTTGACTAAACAAATCAGAATTATATTATACTGTGTTTTTAAAGTCCCCCTGTGGTGAAAATCCAGCATTTAATGTTGTTTATGTGTCTATGTGGAGTTTTTAATATGCTTTAACACAAACCATGTGTAAGTTCATAAGTCGACACCATTGCTGAGTATTTCCTCTTTAAAACTGCAGTGAACCAAAGACAGTCTCAAACACATGCTTTGAAATCGCTGGTGTTTCTGACGTCACAAACTACTTTTTAGATACGTTTCTTGTGAGCATCTGTATATTTTTATTTGTGCAAAGGTCCCTTCAGGGGCTCCGTAGTACGACACCATCACAGAGTCTTTCATGCAGTCGAGTTTTTAGATTTCTTCAAGGTGTTTATATACATATCAAATTCTTTCTTAAAAATAAAAAAAGAAGGATTTTTCTGTGAGAATTTACATTTGTGAATGTAAAATTTGGCAAGAAAAGACTGGTTATGTTTGGAGCTGTTGTGTTTGTGTGACGTACAGTGCCCTCTAGCGCCAGCACGCGCTCGATGCATCAGGAAGTGACGTTAAAGTGAACGCGCACATGTGCAGGACACAGCATGTTTCTGCAGCACATGTCTGTGTTTATGTGACTGTATAACGGAGAAGCCGATCTAAAACACACGAGCAGGAGCAGGTCATGACGGCTGAACAGGAGCGGTACCCGCCGCCGAGCTTCAGCGGAGCATCAGAGGCTTCAGCTTCAGCTTCACCGGGGGATCCGTGGACCGGCCGCCGGTTCGAGGCGAGCAGAGACTGGAGCTGGAGCTGGACTCAACCCGAGCCCGCCGGACCCTGGAGCTCGAGCCCCGGCCAGTGGAACCAGCAGCCGCGCGGTCACGGACAGCAGCAGTACGGAGGTAACGCAAGTGTCGGTAACACATTCAGATATAGAGTATTAAAGTGTCGGTAACGCATTCAGATGATATAACGTTAGTATTAAAGTGTCGGTAACACATTCAGATGATATAACGTTAGTATTAAAGTGTCGGTAACGCATTCAGATGATATAGTATTAAAGTGTCGGTAACGCATTCAGATGATATAGTATTAAAGTGTCGGTAACACATTCAGATGATAGAGTATTAAAGTGTCGGTAACACATTCAGATGATATAGTATTAAAGTGTCAGTAACACATTCAGATGATATAGTATTAAAGTGTCGGTAACGCGTTCAGATGATATAGTATTAAAGTGTCGGTAACGCATTCAGATGATATAGTATTAAAGTGTCGGTAACACATTCAGATGATATAGTATTAAAGTGTCAGTAACACATTCAGATGATATAGTATTAAAGTGTCGGTAATGCATTCAGATGATATAGTATTAAAGTGTCGGTAACGCGTTCAGATGATAGAGTATTAAAGTGTCGGTAACGCATTCAGATGATATAGTATTAAAGTGTCGGTAACGCATTCAGATGATATAGTATTAAAGTGTCGGTAACGCGTTCAGATGATAGAGAATTAAAGTGTCGGTAACACATTCAGATGATATAGTATTAAAGTGTCAGTAACACATTCAGATGATAGAGTATTAAAGTGTCGGTAACACATTCAGATGATATAGTATTAAAGTGTCGGTAACGTATTCAGATGATATAGTATTAAAGTGTCGGTAACGCATTCAGATGATATAGTATTAAAGTGTCGGTAACGCATTCAGATGATATAGTATTAAAGTGTCGGTAACACATTCAGATGATAGAGTATTAAAGTGTCGGTAACGCGTTCAGATGATATAACGTTAGTATTAAAGTGTCGGTAACGCATTCAGATGATATAACGTTAGTATTAAAGTGTCGGTAACGCGTTCAGATGATATAGTATTAAAGTGTCAGTAACACATTCAGATGATAGAGTATTAAAGTGTCTAACGCGTTCAGATGATATAGTATTAAAGTGTCTGTAACGCGTAGATGATATAGTATTAAAGTGTCGGTAACGCGTTCAGATGATATAGTATTAAAGTGTCGGTAACACATTCAGATGATATAGTATTAAAGTGTCTAACGCGTTCAGATGATATAGTATTAAAGTGTCTGTAACGCGTTCAGATGATATAGTATTAAAGTGTCGGTAACGCATTCAGATATAGAGTATTAAAGTGTTGGTAACGCATTCAGATGATATAACGTTAGTATTAAAGTGTCGGTAACGCATTCAGATGATATAACGTTAGTATTAAAGTGTCGGTAACACATTCAGATGATATAACGTTAGTATTAAAGTGTCGGTAACGCATTCAGATGATATAACGTTAGTATTAAAGTGTCGGTAACACATTCAGATGATATAGTATTAAAGTGTCGGTAACGCATTCAGATGATATAGTATTAAAGTGTCGGTAACACATTCAGATGATATAGTATTAAAGTGTCGGTAACGCGTTCAGATGATATAGTATTAAAGTGTCTGTAACGCGTAGATGATATAGTATTAAAGTGTCGGTAACGCGTTCAGATGATATAGTATTAAAGTGTCGGTAACACATTCAGATGATATAGTATTAAAGTGTCTAACGCGTTCAGATGATATAGTATTAAAGTGTCTGTAACGCGTTCAGATGATATAGTATTAAAGTGTCGGTAACGCATTCAGATGATATAACGTTAGTATTAAAGTGTCGGTAACACATTCAGATGATATAACGTTAGTATTAAAGTGTCGGTAACGCATTCAGATGATATAACGTTAGTATTAAAGTGTCGGTAACACATTCAGATGATATAGTATTAAAGTGTCGGTAACGCATTCAGATGATATAGTATTAAAGTGTCGGTAACGCGTTCAGATGATATAGTATTAAAGTGTCAGTAACACATTCAGATGATATAGTATTAAAGTGTCGGTAACGCGTTCAGATGATAGAGTATTAAAGTGTCGGTAACACATTCAGATGATATAACGTTAGTATTAAAGTGTCGGTAACGCATTCAGATGATATAACGTTAGTATTAAAGTGTCGGTAACGCGTTCAGATGATAGAATATTAAAGTGTCGGTAACACATTCAGATGATATAACGTTAGTATTAAAGTGTCGGTAACGCATTCAGATGATATAACGTAGGGCTGTGCAATTAATTGAATTTCGATTTCGATTTCGATTTTTGCTCCCAACGATCACCAAAATAGTATAATCGAGTAAAAAACGATTATTTTGCCATGTTCTGTTTTGAAAGAACGCTCTTATTTTGTCTTGTATTCTGAATGACGCGCGCACGCGCACATCCGCCCCTCCCGATGCCATAAACTCTCTCAGCTTGAATGTTTAAACTGATAAAACTTAAAACGAAGTAAAAATTATCAACTTTAGTTACGATGCAATGCTGGCCCGATTGTGCAAGTGACAATTCCATCATGTCCCGACTCCTGAACGCGAATGTGTAGTTTCGACGCTTGCCTTGTCCAGCGCATTTTGAGAGACAGAGAGAGAGAAGACGCATCACTGCTGAACACTAACGCGGTTTGTGAAATTGCGTCTTGGAGAAAGTTTTAAAATTATTGATTTGATTTTATAATCTGTGTGGATTCATTTAGGCTACTCATACAATCTACATGCTAAAGTGAATCAATGTTTGCGGGGGAATTTCCCGCATTAGGCTATAAGTGGTAGACCTGCGGGAATATATTAAAATACTATATTATTTATTATAGTTCAAAAAGTACAATCAATGTTCAAATTTCGATTTTTTAAGAATTGTTGAAAGGTGTCTTTGGTAACACTTTACAATAAGGTTCATTAATTAGCATTAGTTAACAATAATGAACAATACTTCTACAGCATTTACTAATCTTAGTTAATATTAATTTCACCACTTACTAATACGTTATTAAAATGAAAGGTTGTATTTGTTAACATTAGTTAATGCACTGTAAACTTAACATAAACAAACAATGAACAGCTGTATTTTTATTAACTAACATTAAAAAAGATGAATAAATACTGTAACAAATGTATTTCTCATTGTTAGTTCATGTTAGTTAATACTTTAACTAATGTTAACGAATTAACATTATTGTAAAGTGTTACCGTGTCTTTTTAATAAATGCAACACGTTCCCAAAGTCATGTGAAATAATCGTGTTACATAATCGTGATTTCAATACTGACCAAAATAATCGTGATTATGATTTTTTCCATAATCGAGCAGCCCTAATATAACGTTAGTATTAAAGTGTCGGTAACGCGTTCAGATGATATAACGTTAGTATTAAAGTGTCGGTAACGCATTCAGATGATATAACGTTAGTATTAAAGTGTCGGTAACGCATTCAGATGATAGAGTATTAAAGTGTCGGTAACACGTTCAGATGATATAGTATTAAAGTGTCGGTAACACATTCAGATGATATAACGTTAGTATTAAAGTGTCGGTAACGCATTCAGATGATATAACGTTAGTATTAAAGTGTCGGTAACGCATTCAGATGATATAGTATTAAAGTGTCGGTAACGCATTCAGATGATATAGTATTAAAGTGTCGGTAACGCGTTCAGATGATATAGTATTAAAGTGTCAGTAACACATTCAGATGATATAGTATTAAAGTGTCGGTAACACATTCAGATGATATAACGTTAGTATTAAAGTGTCGGTAACGCATTCAGATGATATAACGTTAGTATTAAAGTGTCGGTAACGCGTTCAGATGATAGAATATTAAAGTGTCGGTAACACATTCAGATGATATAACGTTAGTATTAAAGTGTCGGTAACGCATTCAGATGATAGCCTAGAGTATTAAAGTGTCTGTAACACATTCAGATGATAGAGTATTAAAGTGTCTGTAACACATTCAGATGATAGCCTGGAGTATTAAAGTGTCGGTAACGCATTCAGATGATAGAGTATTAAAGTGACGGTAACACATTCAGATGATAGCCTAGAGTATTAAAGTGACGGTAACACATTCAGATGATAGCCTGGAGTATTAAAGTGTCGGTAACGCATTCAGATGATAGCCTGGAGTATTAAAGTGTCGGTAACGCATTCAGATGATAGAGTATTAAAGTGACGGTAACACATTCAGATGATAGCCTAGAGTTTTAAAGTGACGGTAACACATTCAGATGATAGCCTAGAGTATTAAAGTGACGGTAACACATTCAGATGATAGCCTGGAGTATTAAAGTGTCGGTAACGCATTCAGATGATAGAGTATTAAAGTGTCGGTAACGCATTCAGATGATAGAGTATTAAAGTGTCAGTAACGCGTTCAGTATTAAAGTGTCGGTAACACATTCAGATGATAGAGTATTAAAGTGTCGGTAACGCATTCAGATGATAGAGTATTAAAGTGTCTGTAACACATTCAGATGATAGAGTATTAAAGTGTCGGTAACGCATTCAGATGATAGAGTATTAAAGTGACTGTAACACATTCAGATGATAGAGTATTAAAGTGACGGTAACACATTCAGATGATAGAGTATTAAAGTGTCTGTAACACATTCAGATGATAGCCTAGAGTATTAAAGTGACGGTAACACATTCAGATGATAGCCTGGAGTATTAAAGTGTCGGTAACGCATTCAGATGATAGAGTATTAAAGTGACGGTAACACATTCAGATGATAGCCTAGAGTATTAAAGTGACGGTAACACATTCAGATGATAGCCTGGAGTATTAAAGTGTCGGTAACGCATTCAGATGATAGAGTATTAAAGTGTCAGTAACGCATTCAGATGATAGAGTATTAAAGTGTCGGTAACGCATTCAGATGATAGAGTATTAAAGTGTCAGTAACGCGTTCAGTATTAAAGTGTCGGTAACGCATTCAGATGATAGAGTATTAAAGTGTCGGTAACGCATTCAGATGATAGAGTATTAAAGTGTCTGTAACACATTCAGATGATAGAGTATTAAAGTGACTGTAACACATTCAGATGATAGAGTATTAAAGTGTCTGTAACACATTCAGATGATAGAGTATTAAAGTGTCGGTAACGCATTCAGATGATAGAGTATTAAAGTGTCGGTAACACATTCAGATGATAGAGTATTAAAGTGTCTGTAACACATTCAGATGATAGAGTATTAAAGTGTCGGTAACGCATTCAGATGATAGAGTATTAAAGTGTCTTTAACACATTCAGATGATAGAGTATTAAAGTGACGGTAACACATTCAGATGATAGAGTATTAAAGTGACTGTAACACATTCAGATGATAGAGTATTAAAGTGACGGTAACACATTCAGATGATAGAGTATTAAAGTGTCTGTAACACATTCAGATGATAGAGTATTAAAGTGACTGTAACACATTCAGATGATAGAGTATTAAAGTGTCGGTAACGCATTCAGATGATAACCTAGAGTATTAAAGTGACGGTAACACATTCAGATGATAGCCTAGAGTATTAAAGTGTCGGTAACACATTCAGATGATAGAGTATTAAAGTGACGGTAACACATTCAGATGATAGAGTATTAAAGTGACGGTAACACATTCAGATGATAGAGTATTAAAGTGTCAGTAACGCATTCAGATGATAGAGTATTAAAGTGTCGGTAACACATTCAGATGATAGAGTATTAAAGTGTCGGTAACGCATTCAGATGATAGAGTATTAAAGTGACGGTAACACATTCAGATGATAGCCTAGAGTATTAAAGTATCGGTAACGCATTCAGATGATAGAGTATTAAAGTGTCAGTAACGCGTTCAGTATTAAAGTGTCGGTAACACATTCAGATGATAGAGTATTAAAGTGTCGGTAACGCATTCAGATGATAGAGTATTAAAGTGTCGGTAACACATTCAGATGATAGAGTATTAAAGTGTCAGTAACACATTCAGATGATAGAGTATTAAAGTGTCAGTAACGCGTTCAGTATTAAAGTGACGGTAACACGTTCAGATGATATAGTATTAAAGTGACGGTAACACGTTCAGATGATATAGTATTAAAGTGACGGTAACACATTCAGTATTAAAGTGTCGGTAATGCGTTCAGTATTAAAGTGTTGGCAAGTAAAAATGTGCATTTGTGAATGTAAAATTTGTAAAAATACAGCAGCCGCACACTCAAACACTGTGCAAGATCAATTTATTAGCAAGCTTTCGGTCTTACGACCTTCTTCAGGCATGTAAAATGTAAAATTTGAAAAATTTAATGAATAACAAAACAGATATTTTCGTTTGTGGGTCTGAGTCAAAATAACCAAATATGTTTCTCATATGTTCGGTTTGACCTCATGTACTGTCCATCAGGTCCTCATCATCAGCGAGGTGTCTGGCGGGGTTCAGGGCAGCACCAGAGGGGTAAAAAGGTAATAAAAATATGATTTTAATATAGTATTAGTGCTTATGTCCAGTCAGATATGACTGTTTTGCTCGTTTCTTTGAGCAGAAGCAGCAGAAAGAGCCGGAGTTCAGTCATTTCTGTGACACGTGTGATCGAGGCTTCAAAACGCAGGGCAAATATGATGAGCACATCTCTCAGCACGTGAAGGTAATCAGCCTTGTGTGTGTGTGTGTGTGTGTGTGTGTGTGTGTGTGTGTAACGCAGTGGTTTATGGTGTGATCTGTGTGTGTGTGTAATGCAGTGGTTTATGGTGTGATCTTCTGTTTACAGTGCTCTGTTGAAGACTGTCGCTTCACTGCACACGAGAAGCTGGTGAAGATCCACTGGAGAAACGTAAGCGTCCGTCCAGAGCGAACTATAACCATAACGTTTTAATAATCACTCTTACTCTTAAGAGAATACAGTTAGAGCAACTATAACCATATTGTTACAGTTACTTCCCAGCTGATGTATGATAAATACTAGTGCTGGGCAACGATTAATCGCATCCAAAATAAGTGTGTGTTTACTTAATATATGTGTGTGTACTGTGTAGAATTATTTTGTATAAACACACACATGCATGTATATACTGTATTTTTCTTAAATATATACATGCATGTGTGTGTATTTTTATTTATTTATTTGTGTGTGTGTGTATATATATATATATATATATATATATATATATATATATATATATATATATATATTATTTATATAGGCTACGAAATAATTAAACACAGTACACACACATATACTATGTAAACACAAACTTTTATTTTGGATGCGATTAATTGTTGCCCAGCACAAAAAGAACCAAACATTGACAGCCAATCAGAATCCATCCTGCTTTAAAGAGCTCAAACATTTAAAGAGACAGAGGACAAATCTGATAATAAGCAGAATGATATCGTGTGTCGGTGTGGACACTAGTGTAGTTATGGGTCTGGGTAAATGTTTAAACCTGAGCACTGACGCTGATGTTCTCCGCAGAATCACGCGCCGGGAGCCAAGCGGATCCGACTGGACTCGGCAGAGGACATCGCCAAGTGGAGAGAAGAGAGACGCCGGTGAGACACACGTTTACAGTCACAATCAGCTTTCTTTATAACTCCAATCGTCTCAAAGCAGCTTCACTAATAAACAGGGAAATAACAGGTTGTTTCCTAGATATGAACTTGCTATTCGGAATTTATATTTGCGAGTTAATCACTAAGTCATACGTTTTTTTCTTAGAATTATGTGATATAAACTCAAATAAAAACGGTAATTGCGACTTTTTATCTCTGATTTCTGACTTAATAACTTTCCATTGCAATTGTAACTTTATTTCTTGTAATTCAGATTTTAGAACTTTCAGAATTGCAACAAAATAAAGTCAGAATTGTGAGAGAAAGTCACAATTACCTTTTTATTCCGTAGTGGAAACAAGATTCCATACTAAGGTGAGGGTGGCAAATGTCTGAAAACTAAATGTAACTAGATAAAAAGAAACTTTGAAGTTGGCTTGAGAAAGTTTAAAAGTTTGAATGTTTTGAAACCAATACTTTAGGAAAAATGGATGGATAGTGTTTTTGTATGTTATTTGCACGTCTCTAACACAAATTAGCACATTGATAACATGTTGATAGCATGTTTTAGCGCATTGTTAGCATTATTTACCATGTTACTGTTATGATTTAGCATGATTAAGCACATTGCTAACTTGATTTAACATGTTATTAGCATGATTTAACATTTTGCTAGAATGTTGCTAGTATGATCTAACACCTTGCTAGCATGATTTTGCATGTTGCTGACATAAGCATGCAGAGGTGTAAAGTCCAGGGGTCAGAAAGCAAAAGTCCTGCCATATGTTTATTACACCCATGAATATAACGCGTTGTTAGCATGTTGCTAGCACGATTAGCATGACTGCGTATGCTGCTGGTACGAGTCGCTGGATTAAACACTCCCCGTGTGCGCAGACACTATCCGACACTGAGGAACCTGGAGAAGAAGCAGAAGCTGGTGGAGGTGAAGGAGCAGCGAGGAGACGTGCTGGAGACGCCGCAGTTCGGGTGCGTTTCTGACCGTCGCTGCGAGTGATTGACACGTGATCTGTGTGATTGACAGATGATCTGTGTGATTGACATGTGATCTGTGTGATTGACACGTGATCTGTGTGATTGACAGATGAATCAGAGTGATTGACATGTGATCTGTGTGATTGACAGATGATCTGAGTGATTGACACGTGATCTGTGTGATTGACAGATGATCTGAGTGATTGACACGTGATCTGTGTGATTGACAGATGATCTGAGTGATTGACACGTGATCTGTGTGATTGACAGATGATCTGTGTGATTGACAGATGATCTGAGTGATTGACACGTGATCTGTGTGATTGACAGATGATCTGTGTGATTGACATGTGATCTGTGTGATTGACAGATGATCTGTGTGATTGACATGTGATCTGTGTGATTGACAGATGATTTGAGTGATTGACACGTGATCTGTGTGATTGACAGATGATCTGAGTGATTGACACGTGATCTGTGTGATTGACAGATGATCTGTGTGATTGACACGTGATCTGTGTGATTGACAGATGATCTGAGTGATTGACACGTGATCTGTGTGATTGACAGATGATCTGAGTGATTGACACTTGATCTGTGTGATTGACAGATGATCTGAGTGATTGACACGTGATCTGAGTGATTGACAGATGATCTGAGTGATTGACACGTGATCTGTGTGATTGACAGATGATCTGAGTGATTGACACGTGATCTGTGTGATTGACACGTGATCTGTGTGATTGACACGTGATCTGTGTGATTGACAGATGATCTGAGTGATTGACACGTGATCTGTGTGATTGACAGATGATCTGAGTGATTGACACGTGATCTGAGTGATTGACAGATGATCTGAGTGATTGACACGTGATCTGTGTGCAGGCGCATGAGGAGCCGTGGCGGATCGAGTCAGAAGCGACCGACGCAGGAGCGAGACCCGCTAGCAGTGCTAGCCGACAGTGAACCCGGTCAGAAACATCAGAGATTCACTCACATCTCCTCATGTGTTGACACCATAGACGGTAAAATAATATGTGCGTAGTGTGCGTGACATCATCCGTAGTGTTTCTGAAGAGCGTTTTTGAAGCCCAAAGTGGGCGGAGCCGGCCGTCGTCATCTTGGCAGCGTCACTCCAAGATAAACGAAAATGTGCAGCGAGGCGGATTAGCTGAGGTGACGTGATGCTAACAGACAGCAGACAAACGCTAGTAGTGACATCAGCGGCAATCCACCTGTCACTCAAGTGGCCACGCCCTTAATTGTGCAGAACTTTAAGGCTTAATATAATTTAAATGGATGAGTTATAAAAAAAAATCACCCCCTCATAGTCGTCATGAAGGGCAAAATTAGCGATACTACTTTTTGCACCAGACTGTAAACATGTTTAATTCTGTTGTAAAGTTGGGCATTTTAACACAGGGGGTTTATGGGATTGAGTCTCTTCTGCAGCGGTCTCCAGTGGCCAGTGGATGAACTGAAGGTTAATCACTTCAGTGTTTGATTCGTCTACTTAAACTACGCCCTGAAAATACTCTTTTTGTGAAGAAAATTAGATAGTGTGTGTCAGAAGAGTAGACGAGCTTTAGGACACACGATCACGTCATACTGTTGCGTGTTTAATGGTTGCTCTGTCACTGTAAACTGACCTGTCAATCATCTTATCACAGTAAACTGACCTGTCAATCATCTTATCACAGTAAACTGACCTGTCAATCATCTCATCACAGTAAACTGACCTGTCAATCATCTCATCACAGTAAACTGACCTGTCAATCATCTCATCACAGTAAACTGACCTGTAAACTGACCTGTCAATCATCTTATCACAGTAAACTGACCTGTCAATCATCTCATCACAGTAAACTGACCTGTCAATCATCTCATCACAGTAAACTGACCTGTCAATCATCTTGTCAAAGATAAAATCCTCCATTTCCTCCCGTATCGGAGAGAAGTGCAGAATCACGCTGATCTGCAGTCGTGGGTCTTTCATGCGGAGACTCAACTCATATTAATGCAGAATGATGTATTTAGAAGTTAATGACCGAACGGATCTTTATAAAAGTCCACATTATTGCAGATGAAATATAACACGGATAACATTAAATATTTTATTATCAGGTTAAACTTTGATTAGTCACTCAAACCTTTATCTAAACCTCTCACCGTCGGTCGCACATATCCGCCATGTTTTGTAGTTTTTAAACACTTTTTACTCGTGTTTGTAGTTCCTCCTCAAGTGCAGTGGGTTGTGGGTAATATTAGCTGTTAGAGTGAGATGGATCCACACTTTGAAAATCCACCGGGAATAGTAGATCATCCGGGACACTCTCTTCAACACGCTTGTTCTAATCTCACACACTGTTGAGGATGGACAGTGTGAACACTGAGACGCAGGGAGAGACTGGAAGGTTCTACTTGGTTTCACTCAGGATAATCAACCGTCTTGTTCTTTCAGAGTCGGATAAGGACGAGCCACAGACGGGACTCACCATCGCCCCCCGGTGCGTGACCTCTGCCCTCGGGTCACTGATGTCCAGCTACGGGGACGCCATGACCAGCAGCGACAGCGACGGAGAACCAGACGGTACAACATCGGTTCATCTACAGTAGTTAACTAATTCTAGAACACTTCAGTCTCTCTAAGCTCCGCCTCTCTGAGAGCTGCTCTGCTGTGATTGGTCAGAAAGCAAACACTCATTATCATATCTGAATCTCAGCTCTTGATCACAGTGATACGAACAATAACGATGGCGTGGGTTTTACCGTATCAATCTCAGAAAACAGCGTCTTCTCCACATGAACAACACGAACCAAACTCTCCCAGTCTCAGATACACTACAGTGTTTGAGGGCAGAGCTAAGAGACGCTGCTCAGCCAATCAACACCACAGACTGGCATTATGCTAATGAGTTACAAACCTACACAGGATCAACAGAGACTGAATTACTGACTCGTTTCAGCTCAGAATCACTTCTTTTAGGAGACAAAAACTATTAATCTGCACTTTACAGACTTTTTACACAAAGTCACAAACAGCTAAAAATGTCATGTTTTCCAGTGTTGTTGTATTCTCTAGAGCTGTCCGTCATTAAACATCTGAACTCTTGTGTTGTGTGACTCTCAGACGCTGCTGTGATGAGAGCGACTCTGGCTGTACAGGAGAACAAGACGTTACTGGCTGATGATGCGCTTCCTGTCCAGAGGAACACAGAGAAACACACAGACAGACCACAGCAATCCCATCATGCCCCACAGCAATCCCATCATGCCCCACAGCAATCCCATCATGCCCCACAGCAATCCCATCATGCCCCTCAGCAATCCCATCATGCCCCACAGCAATCCCATCATGCACCAGCCGGCAGAGGAAGAGGAAGAGGAAGAGGAAGAGGAAGAGGTCGAGGTCGAGGTCGAGGTAACCCTGCTGAACCACAGCGACAGCGAGCGACACTTCTGGAGATGGTGAGTGACACACACACACGTTAATCCAGATTCGCTAAAAAAATACACATAACATCAGGTTTGCCAATCCTTCCCTCGCGGGTCAAAGTGACCCGAAGCCCTAAGATTATACATACTTTTTTTTTTTTTTTTTTTTTTTAATCTTGTTTTATTTCATTTTGATGATAATATTTCTAATGCAATTTTTTTATATTTACCTTTTAAATTACTAGATTTGAGCAATAATTATAAAATAAGTAATGTAAGCACATTCCTCACATTCTTTCAACTTAAATTCAAAATAACTCACAATTTCATGCATAACCCTTTTAATTCAGCTCTAAATATCTTACATTGAGTGTCTTTGACCTCTTGTGGAAAAATAATAATAAAACATGATATTTCATGACTCTAGATGGCCTTATATGGAGCAAATGAGCTGTTCCTCTGGGTCCTAAAGCCAGTTTCTCTTCAGTGTGCATTCAGATACACATGTAGACATTATAAAATAATTTTGGGGTAAAGTTTTAGCATTTTTAGTTAGAATTTTGAGCATTTTTAGGTTTGGATATGTGCACTGAAGTATTCCTTGCATTCCATTCATTCCTAAGGTCGTCAAATTGACCTGTGAGGGAAAGATTTGTTACTTTTTTTTAGATTTTAACCACAAAACTCCTCGAATCCATAAAATTCGTGGTTCAAGTGCGACAAAAGTCCCTCTGATGAACACTCAATTTTAAAAAAAAATTCACAAATATTTTCTGGGTCAGAATGACCTGAGGGAAGGATGAGGTGTGTTTTGAAACCACATTTGAACCTGCAGAAGCGCATATGAGACGTCCCGTTGTGATTATAGCACGATAACGACTGAGTTTCTGACATTAATCTTCTGAATGCCTGTGTTTGTTGCGCAGCTTCTGGCTCCTGACATCCGTCACGAGAGGAACGTCGTTCTGCAGTGCGTTCGCTACGTCGTCCGCAACGGGTTCTTCGGTCTGGCCGGGAAAAACCGCCATGAAATCAAAGTGTGTGTGAGCGATACCCTCTGTGACGCGTCTGATGACGTCACTGGAGATGGAGGAGGACTCCGCTCAGAAACCCTCAGATGTGTGGATGAGAGTCCGGTCAGAGCGAGTGTGTTCCAGCAACTGTTCGCTCAGGGTTTGGTGTGTGACGATCCAGAGCAGACGTGATGATCCAGACTCAACATCACACACCGGGATCAGAACACGCCAAACTCACCAGGTCATGTGACGAACACGTGATCGATGGGGAAGGACACTGAAGTGCTTGAAGCGTGTGATGAATCTGCTCAGATTCAGTCAAAGACAGTCCAAAGCTGATCCCTATGGAAGCTTGTTTCCGCAACGGAATAAAAATAGCTCACAATTCTGACTTTTTTTTGTATTTTTTTTTTTTTTAAGGATCGAGTCGGAACTGAGAGAAAAATCTTCATTGTAAGATATAAACTCGCAATTCTGACCTTTTTTTTAAATTATGAGATACAATCTCAGAACTGCGAGTTATAAAGTCTAAATTGTGAGATGAAAACTGATGATTGCAGTGAAAACATTACGAATTGACATAAATTCTGAGTTTATATGTCAGAATTGCGAGACATAAACATGAAATTGCAAGATATAAACTTTTTATCTCACAATTCAGAATTTTTCTCGCAATCGCAACTTTTTTTTTCCTCAATTTTTTTTGCAACTGCAACTCTTTAACTACCAATTCCATCTTTGAAACTTGCAGCTGAGACTTTATAGCTCACAATTCTGACAAAAAAAACTGAATTATGAGTCGGAAATTGCG
Organism: Leuciscus idus; assembly: GCA_021554675.1. NCBI lineage: Eukaryota > Metazoa > Chordata > Actinopteri > Cypriniformes > Leuciscidae > Leuciscus > Leuciscus idus. The sequence goes on along the minus strand of CM038631.1, from coordinate 689,720 downwards.
AGAAAAATCTGAATTGTGAGATATAAACTGGCAATTATGACACTCTGAATTGCGAAGAAAAAGTTGCAATGACCTTTTTTTTTATTCTGTCAGAAACAAACTTCCATAGATTTTTTTATTTTTTATTTACTAATCATGCGTTTGTTCTTTCAAAAGAAAAGATGACAACAATTTAAATGAATTTGATCTGTGTAACATTTCCAGTAGTTTTCTGCACTGTAAAGCAGGTCAATAAAGGAAGTGCTTGGACGTGCGTGCGTGTGTGTGTGTGTGTGTGCGCGCGTGTGTGTGTGTGTGTGTGTGTTTCAGTGTCTAACACTTGATGGCTGCTCTGTCAAGTCTTCGTCGTCGGTTAGGAACCTGTGTGTGTGTGTGTGTGTGTGTGTTCGCGTGTGTGTGTGTGTGCGCGTGTGTGTGTGTGTGTTTCAGTGTCTAACACTCGATGGCTGCTCTGTCAAGTCTTCGTCGTCGGTTAGGAACCTGGGTGTGTGTGTGTGTGTGTGTGTGTGTGTGTGCTCTTTGATACCAATCTTTCATTTGAAAGTCACATGTCTAGTATCTGTAAAACCGCATTTTTCCATCTTAAAAATATATCAAAATTATGTCATATGCTCTCATTGACAAATGCGGAACAATTAGTTCATGCGTTCATGACCTCAAGGCTAGATTATTGTAATGCTCTACTGGGTGGTTGCCCTGCACGCTTAATAAACAAACTACAGCTGGTCCAAAACACAGCAGCTCGAGTTCTTACCAGAACCAGGAAGTATGACCATATTAGCCCGGTTCTGTCAACACTGCACTGGCTCCCTATTAAACATCGTATAAATGTTCAAATATTGCTGATTACTTACAAAGCACTAAATGGTTTAGCTCCGCAGTGCTTGAGCGAGCTCTTAACGCATTATAGTCCTTCACGTCTATTGCAATCTCAAAACTCCGGCCAGTTGATAATACCTAGAATATCATAATCGACTGCTGGCGGTAGATCCTTCTCCTATTTAGCACCAAAACTCTGGAACAGTCTTCCTACCATTGTCCGGGAAGCAGACACACTCTGTCAGTTCAAAGCTAGACTAAAGACACATCTCTTTAACCTAGCATACACATAATATATTATAGACTTCTATAATTCAATGTTAGGCTGCATAGATCAGGTCAGCCGGAACCGGGAACTCATGAACGACCTGCGCCTGGACCCGATGACAACGCAGTGCTGAAGTGCCAACTAGTCTCTCCCTATGGAGGATCCCTTTACCACTCTACAGATAAAGCGTTTCAGGAAAATTTGTTTCGCGTATCTACCCCGAAGTGACAAAATAAAATAAAATAAAATTCTGTATTAAAATTTATAAGGAAAGAGCAGTACTTTGTTTAGCACATATATATATATACAGTGTGTATATATATATATATATATTTTTTTTTTTTAACAGATTGCCTGTGATGACTGTGGGCGATGGTTCCACTTAAAGTGTGTGGGCAATCCATCCACTGAAGATGAATACAAATGTACTTCTTGCAATAAATAACTAAATTATGAAGCCATTGTTTTTGGAGTTTGTTTGTTTTTCCCTTCATTTTCCCTTTGGTTAAACCTACTCGAAAATCAGTCTTTCAAAATAAGCATAATTTCTTTCATAAAATGAATGAATGAATGAGGCATTTATATAGCGCTTTCATATGTACTACTGTACACCCAAAGCGCTTTACAATCATATCAGGGGATCTCTCCTCAACACCACCAGTGTGCAGCATCCACTGGGATGATGCGACGGCAGCCACAGTACAACGGCGCCAGTACGCTCACCACACACCAGCTATAGGTGGAGAGAGGAGAGAGAGTGATGGAGCCAATTCAATGGAAGGGGATTATTAGGAGGCCATGATTGGTAAGGGCCAATGGGTGGAATGTGGCCACGCCCCCTACTGGCCTCACTAACACCTCTTCCAGCAGCAACCTGTTTTTCCCCAGGAGGTCTCCCATCCAGGTACTAACCAGGCTCAGCCCTGCTTAGCTTCAGTGGGCAACCAGTCTTGGGCTACAGGGTGACATGGCTGCTGGCCATGTGACATTAAATGTGACATTGAAAGCACCTGTGACGTGATAATGGTTCAAATAGTCTTCCGCTAGGCTTGTCTGTACTAATCAAAGCCTTAATAAACATTACATTGAAATCGGTAATAACGTTTTAAATTTGAAAAGAAATAGTCTGGATTGAATTGACAGATGGGGAAAAACTCACCTCTAATAAAAAAATATATATAAAAAAAGCTTTAATCTCGGGAAAAATACAATCCTTTTTTTTTACCTTTTGGCTTCCCGTACATAACTCGGCAATTACGCATGATTTGTAGTATGATTGCGTAAAGGGAACAGGAATTCTGGTAGGGAACAGAATCGACTCCGCTTCATAAAAACATAGATGATTGTCACTTGTTTTTTTTCTTTAACTCTGATCTGTTCAAACAGCACGGGACACACACAGCGCATTGTGTAAACACACCAGCGAAAGCGTTATGCAGAGAGAGAGAGAGAGAGAGAGAGAGAGAGAGAGAGAGAGAGAGAGAGAGAGAGAGAGAGAGAGAGAGAGCGCGCCTTTGGACCCGGAAACCGTGTTCTCGGAGAGTGGTTACGTCACGATGAAGCCGAATAGTTCCAGAGGTTGCTAAGCAACGTGCCAGCCAACAACAAACAGACAGCGAACAACAAACAGACAGCATCGTCTTAACGTTACTGAAACACAGTTTACATTATTTACACAGTTGAATCTTACATTATTTACACAGTTTAACGTTATAGTGATACAAACAATTGGAAACACATTGAACACACATTCAATTACACTGAACGATCGATCGTCGATATGTTACCTGAGAGAAGAGGCCGCTGCAGCGTGACAGACGCGGCTATGGCAGTGAACACGACAGGTAACTTAACATTAATACAAATCAAAAGACAAGTTACCATTTAATGATACAGGCTTTATTACAGACGTTACATAATCTTATCTTATCCCTCTGATGGTCTTCGTTTGTGTTGACACTCGTTGAAATTAGGACATTGTCGGTCAGTGTTTCTGTGAAAACAAGCAGCATTTATCGGGGTTAAGGCCTTTAAGCACAAAAACAGCAAAAGTTATAAAGTTTTATTTAGCAAGCATGTAACCACTGACATCATAGATGGAAAAGACCATGTTCTAGCGTGATTTACCATGATATTACCACATTCTAGCATAATTTACCATAGTTTATCATGATTTATCATGGTTTACCATGATTTACCCTGTTCTAGCATAGTTTATCATGATTTACCATGGTCTAGCGTGATTTACCATGATATACCATATTCTAGCATGATTTACCATAGTTTACCATGATTTACCCTGCTGTTCTAGCGTGATTTACCATGATATACCATATTCTAGCATGATTTACCATAGTTTACCATGATTTACCCTGCTGTTCTAGCGTGATTTACCATGATATACCACATTCTAGCATGATTTACCATAGTTTATCATGATTTATCATGGTTTACCATAATTTACCCTGTTCTAGCATAGTTTACCATGATTTTTATCTTAGTTTACCTTGATTTACCATGGTCTAGCACGATTTACCATGATATACCACATTCTAGCACGATTTACCAGTTTATCATGATATAACACATTCTAGCATGATTTACCATAGTTTGTCATGATTTACCATGATTTACCCTGTTCTAGCATGATTTATCATGATATACCACATTCTAGCATGATTTACCATAGTTTGTCATGATTTACCATGTTTCTAGCGTGATTTACACAAACATACACAAACAAATACAAATATGTTTTCAATGTTTTTGGGATATGTTATTGTAAAATTTGTACCAACCAATAGTAAAAGCAGTAGCCTATACCAACTATTGCACCATGCTGTCACTAAACTCAATAAAATTGTGTTTAGTTTGGCTACCAAATGTTCTGACAATCACAAACATGAACTTAAATGCAAAACCTGCTAATTATTAGCTGTGTCAATGTCAGCCTGTGTCCTGATTTTATGTGTAATCCTCACACTGGTTGGTTCCTCGCCTGATCTACACAGGTGTGTTTAGTCATAAGCAGTTCAGTCTCTCATGCTGTTGTGTGTTTTCCAGGAGCCTTTGACTCTCTTTATAAAGTGGGAAAGAAACTGGCATCGAAACCCCATGGCACTGTCCATGAAGGAATCCGGAAATCTGATGGCACTCAGGTATGTTGCTCTTTCTGGATACTGCAAACTCTTTGCCTCTTGTTTCCTTCTGTCTCTCGAGTCCTGACATAAACATCAGTGTTTACAGTTTTGACCAAAACATGTTTTAAAAAAGATTGTAGATAATCATGTAAACAACAAAGATGAGTCAGTTCACTTACGTTTGCAAATATTTTCTTTCTTTTTTAGGTGATCATCAAATATGTGAAGGAGCGGCAGTTTGATTTCGACGTAAGTTGACACGATTTTATTCTTTATGAAAATTACTATTAAGAATTATTTCAAAGCCTTGAAGCATCAGTTGTAAAGTACATGTAAAGTTCATTGTTTTCTAACCCACTCTTTAGTCAGGAGGTTTGAGGTTAGGAGTCAACTAACCTTTTGTCAATCTCTTCTTTCAGGTTGGGGATTCCAAACCTTATTGTCGAGAGGCAACTATAATGCGGATGGTGGAACATAGCGACCATGTCGTGAAGTTACATGATTGGTTTGGCATGGAAGATCACGACATCTTAATCATGGAACATCCAGGTGTCAGCGTAACCTTGTGTGATTTCATCAAAGAAAACAGAGGTCGTCTGACTGAAGCAGAAGCAAAAGACATCATGCAGAATCTCATCGCTGCGTTTCAGCACTGCAGGGAACAGGGTGTTTGTTACGAACACATCAGCCTGAGAAAAATACTCATCGACCCATTCACCAGGCAGATCAAGTTAGCCGGCTTTTACAGAGCACTGGCCATCAGAGAACCAAGTGAGCTTGCTTTTTGAGCACAAGTCACTGATTTATTATGCACAGGATATGGAAATAAGGGTTTTTTACTGAAAACTGAAAACTTACTCCTTACAATAGGGAATTTTGAGTCAAAAGCAGAGAGGAGAGTTCACGCTTTAATGCGAACAAATGAAGTCTTGTACAGAGCGCTGAAGGGAATGGTCGAAGGAGAACGTCTTCTGAAACTTTGGCTTCGTAGGGAAAGATCACACTTGTCCAAAGGTAAGACCAAAAACAAGAACGAAATGGAAATAGCATTGCTTGAAAACATGTAAAGCTCTTACACAAGTGACAGTAAAATTACCTTGATGACAAATAAGCCTAGTGTAAAACACAGCGGATTGACAGTGAATGTTTAGCCATCATGGGCATCAAGAGAATGCCATAGTAACAGCAACATTACTTCACATAAACTACATATCTCAAAATCAAGCAGGACTAATCATCTCTCTTCTGAAAACTTTTACAGAATGCCTGGATCTACTTCAGAACCTTCGTGACAGAGAGTCAAGGATCTACTTGATGAACATTCTAGATCATGACTGGTTTAAAGAAACACCAGAGCCAGAAGTGATCGAGTCCGAGCCGACAGAAGGTGAGTCTCTAGTTATTACCTCTCTGATTCATGTCCGCTTCAGCCTGATGTTTCTGATGTTAGGCAACATGCAGAGAGTAAACATCATGCAACTTTCCCCGAAGGACTGTCAAATACACACAAGCTTCACATAAACACAGTTGGTTATGTCTAAAGTGAAAGCAAATATCTGAGAGAAAATCGAGTGCGTGTCATATGCATGTATATTAGACGCGTACCGATCTTAAAGTGACAGTAGCCCAATACTAAACACACTGCCGCTTGTCCTTAAAGGGCCCCTATAATGCTAATTTAAAGGCTCCTAATGTTGTTCAGAGTCTCCTACAACAGGATTAATAGACACAGTTTTAGGTAATACAGTTTTAGGTAATAGGACACACTCCTATTGGAGGACAACCGCGCGCACGCTCTGGAGATTATCACGTGAAACGAAACATATCCAATCAGAAAGCGAGATGATGGAAGACGGAAGCATAACAAACGCAGTCGTGGCGCAGCACACAGTGAAACTGATGTGGACAGCAGAGACGGAGGATCAGCTTGTTGATTTGTGGCAACAGCACGAATGTTCATACAATGTGTTCTGTGAAAACCTTTCCAAACACTATCATCGCAATTTCTTCCTGCATGTCGTCCGCCTTGCTTATTCTGAGGTCTCGCGAGATTTAGCGAGATTTCCTGTGTTCACAGTCGAGACTCTGGTTTAACATCTGTTGGTGTGTGGTGTGCTGTCTTTGTCACATCATGGCACACACACACTATAGGAGCAAAGCGCTTCAATCTAGGATTTTTTGTCCTCATGTTTGTGTTCTATCACATTTTGTAAAAAATATTTTGGTGTGTACCCAGCATTACATGTATTATTTTGAAACAACTTCAAGTATATTAAGTGTATTTCAAGATATTTTAATATATTTTAATCAATTAAACTGTGCTAAAATGGAACCACTTCAAGTACATTTAGTACATTCAAGTGTATTTCTTTACAGTTCATTAAAAATATACTTTCATATGTCTTAAACTACAGTTATAATATATTTGAAGCTTAATTTTAATGTTCCTCAAGAACTGCGATGGAGCTCTAGATGCTTTTTTGCATCGACTTTGATGTCCGACCATTTCTTTTTTATTTCGGCCACGGTCGAGGTTGTGAGGCTGCAGCATTAACGGCGTCTGCAACCTTTTGCCACTCAAGTGCCTTTTTGGCATTAGTAATCAACCAAACATTTCTTGGTTTTCCTCTCTGTGTTTGCCATGATTTCGCAATCGATGAATATTAACTTGTGGGCGTTTCACGGACTATTTATGGGCAACTGTGGGCGTGACATGAAGCCGCAAAAGCTACGCTACATTTAGAATTGATTGTGATTTATTAAGGGAAAACTGCGTGCGCACGGTTTTATAAATCTGAATATTTCTGTGCGTACGCACGTCCTATGTTTCATCCGTACACCACTTCTGACGCAAATCCTACGCAAAGTTTTATAAATGAGGCCCCTGGTCTTTACACTGGCTCCCAGTTAGATTTAGGATTGATTTTAATTGATTTCTTCTATGTAAAGCACTTTGAATTGCCATTGTGTATGAAATGTGCTATATAAATAAACTTGTCTTGCCTAGTCCTCTAAAGAGACTTTAGATTTAGACTTCTAAATCTAATCACATTAAAGTAACATATATACACAAGCACAGCATATATCTGATAAACGGAAGCTCTGAGTGAGGCGCGAGGCGAGCTCATTATCATAAGAACCAATCACAACTGTTCAACGGCTCTGGAACCAATCAGGACTAGTCACGTGTGTTATGCTGTTGTTTGAATTTAAAAAGTACAAACTTTTTTAAACATCTTTGGAAAATGTATCTATGATGCATTTCAAATATTATGATGTTAAAATCCTTGTGGGAATTTCAGTAGTACAAGCGTATCATGTAATGGACAACAGTCTTTAAGTAGCCTTTACAAGTAGCCTTTACAAGTAGCCTTTACAAGTAGCCTTTACATTTACATTTTACATTTTACATTTTACATTTACATTTATTCATTTAGCTGACGCTTTTATCCGAAGCGACTTACAATTGCTATATATGTCAGAGGTCGCACGCCTCTGGAGCAACTAGGGGTTAAGTGTCTTGCTCAGGGACACATTGGTGTCTCACAGTGGATTCGAACCCGGGTCTCTCACACCAAAGGCATGTGTCTTATCCATTGCGCCACCACCAGCCTTTACAAGTAGCCTTTACAAGTAGCCTGCAAACAAGTAAAAGTGAACAACATTAATTTTAGGTTTGCTTATTGCAATGCTTAATAATAGTTGACAAATGTTTCTAATACATTATATAAATGATGAATACATAAATATTTTAAATATATTGCAGTAGGCCAATAAGGTACATATATTTGTAAATAAGGTACATATATTTTAAACACACTAAAAGCTAATCATTTTGCTACGTTCATAGTTCATACACAAAGTACTCATAAAATGTACTTTAAGTAAGAGCAACAGAAGTATGTTTTCTTTAAATACACTAAAACTTCACTAAAAGTATGCTTGTTTTTTGCATATTTCTTAAAAGCGTGACTAAGCGTATATTTATTACCAATGTACTTCTAGTGCACTTGTTAGAAATATGTTAAAAGTATGCTTGTGTTTAGCATACCAGACCTCCCATAAGGACCAGAAAAATGACCTTGGGGGTCTTTCAAGCACAAGCGCTTTGCGAATCCTGCATTGAACTCCGAGATTTGAGAAGCAGTCGTCAGTGAAATAAAGGGAACACAGCAAAAGTTTAGGATTATACTGCTGTGATACCGTGGTAAAGATGAACTTTAACCTCTGATTCTTCACATGCTCGTCCTTGGGCGGTGAAAAGAAACTGGCTTTACCTTCACATTGTAGAGCACAGCGCCGTCTTCTCCACATGATGCTGTCCAGTGTCCACTTCAAGTTTTCCCTGCGCGCGCAATAAGTGGACGGCTAATATGCTAATGTTTCGCTAAAAACCGCTTAGGATTCGTTTTTAAAAACGATTAATTTAACTGAATCAGAGTCGACTCTTACTTTTGAAAGACGTGATTTTCTAGGTGTGATTTTCTTTCTTGAGAGAAATTAACATGTATCTACTGTACCTAATACGGATCCAATCTGAATCAAGATCGGAATAAAACCACAAGAATTTAATTGAAATTGTAAAATTTGTATCAAGCAATAGTAAAAGCAGTAGCCTATACCAACTATTGCATCATGCTGTCACCAAACTCAATAAAATAGTGTTTAGTGTGGCTACCAAATGTTCTGACAATCACAATAGCCTAAACTTATTGTTTGTGAGTGTCTAGTTAATACCACTCTTATTCATTCATTTTTCCTCAGGCTACATGCAGTTTGAAGGAATGGATAGCAGCAGCATCACTCTACCATCGACCAGCGCTGATGCGTTATCACAGGAGTCTCCACAAACACCTGAAGAAGAGCCGACTCCAGCCACAGATGCGCTTGAGCCAATGGTGGATTATGCTCAACCATCGACCAGCACTGATGCGTTATCTGAGCTCGACCCGACAGGTAACTGTCTGAGGACATTAATACTAACCCTAACTCACATGTATGCAGAAATAACAGTGGGACACGATTACTGGGGGGCTTCTCACTGAACTCAAACTTGGTAACAGTGTGAATGAGAACATAAGAATGCAGATTTGTCATTGTAACTGAAATTAGGACATTGTCGGTCAGTGTTTCTGTGAAAAATACAACTAACAATAATACTGATAAGATAATATCACTACGATGAATTCTGCTACTAATAAGAATATAAACTGCACTAAGGATTGATGAACTGCCGGGTTCATGAATATTAATCACTGCATTCGCTAAACTTAACATGCTGTCACTAGTCCTCGCCTGATCTACACAGCTGTGTTTAGTCATAAGCAGTTCAGTCTCTCATGCTGTTGTGTGTTTTCCAGGATCCATTAAATATCATTATGAAGTGGGAAAGGAACTGCCATCGGTACCCCATACCATTGTCTATGAAGGAATCCGGAAATCTGATGGCACTCAAGTATGTTGCTCTTTCTGGATACTGCAAACTTTTTGCCTCTTGTTTCCCTCTGTCTTTTTTATTCAAAACATGTTTTAAAAAAGATTGTAGATAATCATGTAAACAACAAAGATGAGTCAGTTCACTTACGTTTGCAAATATTTTCTTTATTTTTTAGGTGATCATCAAATTTGTTGACAAGTCCCAAATGAATTTCCGGGTAAGTTGACACGATTTTGTTCTTCATGAAAATTACTATTAAGAATTATTTATAAAAATGTTATTCGGTAATTGATAATTCTGTATGTAGACAGCATAAGATGTGAAATAGACAATCAAAGAAGCATCAGTTGTAAAGTACATGTAAAGTTCATTGTTTTCTTATTGAATTTCGCTCACTCTTTAGTCAGGAGGTTTGAGGTTAGGAGTCAACTAACCTTTTGTCAATCTCTTCTTTCAGATTATGGATTACGACCCTTTGTGTCGAGAGGCAATTATAACGTGGATGGTGGAACAAAGCGACCATGTCCTAAAGTTATATGATTGGTTTGGCGTAGAACATCACGACATCTTAACTATGGAACATCCAGGTGTCAGCGTAACCTTGTGTGATTTCATCAAAGAAAACAGAGGTCGTCTGACTGAAGCAGAAGCAAAAGACATCATGGAGAATCTCATCGCTGCGTTACGGCACTGCAGTGAAAAGGATATTTATTATAAACACATCAGCCTGAGTAAAGTACTCATCGACCCAGACACTAGAAAGATCAAGTTAACCGGCTTTAACAGAGCGCTGTCCATCAACGAAACAGGTGAGCTTGCTTTTTGAGCACAAGTCACTGATTTATTATGCACAGGATATGGAAATAAGTTTTTTTTACTGAAAACTGAAAACTTACTGCTTACAGGAATAGGCAATTGTGAATCAATAGAAGAGAGGAGAATTCACGCTTTAATGGCAACAAACAATGGCTTATACAGAGCTCTGAAGGGAATGGCCGGAGGAAAAGGTCTTGTGAAACTTCTTCGTGGCAATACACCGCTGGTCAAAGGTGAGACCAAAAACAAGAACGAAATGGAAATAGCATTGCTTGAAAACATGTAAAGCTCTTACACAAGTGACAGTAAAATTACCTTGATGACAAATAAGCCTAGTGTAAAACACAGCGGATTGACAATGAATGTTTAGCCATGAATAAATGTTCATGGGCATCAAGAGAATGCCATAGTAACAGCAACATTACCTCACATAAACTATATTTCTCAAAATTAAACAGGACAATTCAGCTTTCATCTACTTGATCTACTTTGGAAACTTCGTGACAGAGAGTCAGGGATCACCTTACAGAACATTCTAGATCATGACTGGTTTAAAGAAACACCAGAGCCAGAAGTGATCGAGTCCGAGCCGACAGAAGGTGAGTCTCTAGTTATTACCTCTCTGATTCATGTCCGCTTCAGCCTGATGTTTCTGATGTTAGGCAACATGCAGAGAGTAAACATCATGCAACTTTCCCCGAAGGAATGGATCACAGCAGCTCAACAGATGATTCGTTCACAATAATTCCTTCGTGAATAATTCGTTACACAGAACTTTATTATATTAAATATTAATCAAGAATGATTCACACCTTCACAAAACAGGTGTGAGAAGCAGATTTGAGAAGCAGTCATCAGTGAAATAAAGGGAACACAGCAAAAGTTTAGGATTATACTGCTGTGATACCGTGGTAAAGATGAACTTTAACCTCTGATTCTTCACATGCTCGTCCTTGGGCGGTGAAAAGAAACTGGCTTTACCTTCACATTGTAGAGCACAGCGCCGTCTTCTCCACATGATGCTGTCCAGTGTCCACTTCAAGTTTTCCCTGCGCGCGCAATAAGTGGACGGCTAATATGCTAATGTTTCGCTAAAAACCGCTTAGGATTCGTTTTTAAAAACGATTAATTTAACTGAATCAGAGTCGACTCTTACTTTTGAAAGACGTGATTTTCTAGGTGTGATTTTCTTTCTTGAGAGAAATTAACATGTATCTACTGTACCTAATACGGATCCAATCTGAATCAAGATCGGAATAAAACCACAAGAATTTAATTGAAATTGTAAAATTTGTATCAAGCAATAGTAAAAGCAGTAGCCTATACCAACTATTGCATCATGCTGTCACCAAACTCAATAAAATAGTGTTTAGTGTGGCTACCAAATGTTCTGACAATCACAATAGCCTAAACTTATTGTTTGTGAGTGTCTAGTTAATACCACTCTTATTCATTCATTTTTCCTCAGGCTACATGCAGTTTGAAGGAATGGATAGCAGCAGCGCCGCTGGTCATCAAACACCTGAAGAAGAGCCGACTCCAGCCACAGATGCGCTTGAGCCAATGGTGGATTATGCTCAACCATCGACCAGCACTGATGCGTTATCTGAGCTCGACCCAACAGGTAACTGTCTGAGGACATTAATACTAACCCTAACTCACATGTATGCAGAAATAACAGTGGGACACCATTACTGGGGGGCTTCTCACTGAACTCAAACTTGGTAACAGTGTGAATGAGAACATAAGAATGCAGATTTGTTATTTTAACTGAAATTAGGACCGTTGTTGCTTTGGACATTGTCGGTCAGTGTTTCTGTTATGTTTGACAATCACAATAGCCTACACTTATTGTTTGGGATGCCCCCCCCTCTTCACACTGGTTGGTTCCTCGCCTGATCTACACAGGTGTGTTTAGTCATAAGCAGTTCAGTCTCTCATGCTGTTGTGTGTTTTCCAGAACCCTTTGACTCTCTTTATGAACTGGGAAAGAAACTGGCATCGAAACCCCATGGCACTGTCCATGAAGGAATCCGGAAATCTGATGGCACTCAGGTATGTTGCTCTTTCTGGATACTGCAAACTCTTTGCCTCTTGTTTCCTTCTGTCTCTCGAGTCCTGACATAAACATCAGTGTTTACAGTTTTGACCAAAACATGTTTTAAAAAAGATTGTAGATTGTCATGTAAACAACAAAGATGAGTCAGTTCACTTACGTTTGCAAATATTTTCTTTATTTTTTAGGTGATCATCAAATATGTGAAGGAGCGGCAGTTTGATTTCGACGTAAGTTGACACGATTTTATTCTTCATGAAAATTACTATTACTAGTGCAAAGTGCCCGTGCAAAATTAGTTTTTGTGTGTGTTTTTAGTAATTGTTGGTTCGGTGTGTTTGAGTGCTCATTGTTACAATTACACAGCAAAAGTTCAGTGACATTTTTATTTGTGCATGGTAGAAAGCAAATACTGATACTGACATAATAACATACAATAAATGTGGAAAATTGAACTATAGGATTCAGGGAGCAGATACACTGGGAACTCCGAGCTACTTAAGCTCCACTGCTTTCTTCGACCCTCTCTGTCTCTGGTCCTGGCCTGTGCTCACTCAGTGTGTGTGTGAGAGGGGGAGTGGCCAGCTGTGCTCACTCAGTGTGTGTGTGTGTGTGTGTGAAAGGGGGAGTGGCCAGCTGTGCTCACTCAGTGTGTGTGTGAGAGGGGGAGTGGCCAGCGGCTAGAGCGGCAAAAGCCAGTGTGTGCTTCTTTTACAGATATATATATTTACTTATATATTTTGCATTTCTAATCCAAACAACGTCAAACATGGCACTGCACTTACTCGTGCCCGTAGCAAGACACCTGTCAAGTTTGAAATCCATCAGACTAACGGTTCGAGAGATATGCGAATAACACACACACACACACACACACACACACACGTTCCCATAATGTATAGATAGATATAATATACAGAACAGCGTAGGTGACTTACAAATTCAGTTAACATCCACAAATGAATAAGCGCGACAATTCAGCGAGCGGGCTACACAGTGAACTCCGAAAAAATGCTTCGCTTGAGCAAACAGTTTGTGAATAGGTTACTACAAATGATGGCCGTGAATAAAATATAATATTCAGAAGTAAACAGTTTAGCTGACGGTGTTTATGTCAGAATGTTTATTTTTAAACCACAACCTTCTTGGGGCTTCTTTGACCGATATATTTAAGGATATCTTTAGCATTTCTAATCCAAACAACGTCAAACTTGGCACTGCACTTACTCGTGCCTGTAGCGAGACACCTGTCAAGTTTGAAATCCATCCATTTCCCTCACTCTTTAGTCAGGAGGTTTGAGGTTAGGAGTCAACTAACCTTTTGTCAATCTCTTCTTTCAGATTGGGGATTCCAAACCTTATTGTCGAGAGGCAACTATAATGCGGATGGTGGAACATAGCGACCATGTCGTGAAGTTACATGATTGGTTTGGCATGGAAGATCACGACATCTTAATCATGGAACATCCAGGTGTCAGCGTAACCTTGTGTGATTTCATCAAAGAAAACAGAGGTTGTCTGACTGAAGCAGAAGCAAAAGACATCATGCAGAATCTCATCGCTGCGTTTCAGCACTGCAGGGAACAGGGTGTTTGTTACGAACACATCAGCCTGAGTAAAGTACTCATCGACCCATTCACCAGGCAGATCAAGTTAGCCGGCTTTTACAGAGGACTGGCCATCAGAGAACCAAGTGAGCTTGCTTTTTGAGCACAAGTCACTGATTTATTATGCACAGGATATGGAAATAAGGGTTTTTTACTGAAAACTGAAAACTTACTCCTTACAATAGGCGATTGTGAATCAAAAGCAGAGAGGAGAGTTCACGCTTTAATGCGAACAAATGAAGTCTTGTACAGAGCGCTGAAGGGAATGGTCGAAGGAGAACGTCTTCTGAAACTTTGGCTTCGTAGGGAAAGATCACAGTTGTCCAAAGGTAAGACCAAAAACAAGAACGAAATGGAAATAGCATTGCTTGAAAACATGTAAAGCTCTTACACAAGTGACAGTAAAATTACCTTGATGACAAATAAGCCTAGTGTAAAACACAGCGGATTGACAGTGAATGTTTAGCCATCATGGGCATCAAGAGAATGCCATAGTAACAGCAACATTACTTCACATAAACTACATATCTCAAAATCAAGCAGGACTAATCATCTCTCTTCTGAAAACTTTTACAGAATGCCTGGATCTACTTCAGAACCTTCGTGACAGAGAGTCAAGGATCTACTTGATGAACATTCTAGATCATGACTGGTTTAAAGAAACACCAGAGCCAGAAGCGATCGAGTCCGAGCCGACAGAAGGTGAGTCTCTAGTTATTACCTCTCTGATTCATGTCCGCTTCAGCCTGATGTTTCTGATGTTAGGCAACATGCAGAGAGTAAACATCATGCAACTTTCCCTGAAGGAATGGATCACAGCAGCTCAACAGATGATTCGTTCACAATAATTCCTTCGTGAATAATTCGTTACACAGAACTTTATTGTATTAAATATTAATCAAAAATGATTCACACCTTCACAAAATCCAAACATTCAGTGTAAGTGTAAAAAAATGACATAAAATTATTTATAATAAGTTTATTTGATTCACAGCTTATATAGTGTTTTGACCTCGACAACCCAACTGCATTTTACGGCAAACTTGCAACTAGTTAACCTTCTAAAGGCGGCGCAATCGCTTGTTTGCTAAGGGGCCAAAATTCTTGTTTTTCCTGGATCAAATCTGGTCTTTGGTGGCGGCCGACGGACTCTCGTCCTTTCTTGCCCTCTTTCTTTTTTCTTTTTTTTTAGCTGTGATTTTACCACTGGATTTCATAGCTTTGTAAGATAAAATCCTTCTTTGCTAGATCTAATAATTATTTTGGTATATAATCATATCAGTTTCAAAAATAGAATAAAAAAGTAAAGCATTAACATTTTATTTTAACTTATAGTCTAATTTTCTACCATATACAATTAGCAGTTAGCTAACAACAACTTATTTTGCACTTTTTTTTTCTGGTTTCGCCTCACTCCAGTCTAAGCTAAAAGATTTATATATATACTGTATATATATTAGGCTAACTAACACGAATGAGCAATACATTTGTTACTGTGTTTATTAATCTTTGTTAATCTTAGTTAATAAAAAATGTCATTGTTTGTTCATGTTACTTCACAGTGCATTAGGCAAATGTTAACAAATACAACTTTTGATTTCAATAATGTAGGCTTCTAGTAAATGGTGAAATTAACATTAATAAATGCTGTAGAAGTGCAGTTTATTAATAGTTAGATGTTAACTAATGTAGTTAACTAGAGTTTAATAAATGGAACCTTATTGTAAAGTGTTACCGATTTGTTATACAGCGATTCATACGTCTCGTGAGTTCAGTGTTGGACAGATCAGTTATTTTAACCATTCATTAAATGGTGAATCGGTTCAGTAGTCATTAGTTGGCGAATCGGACGTGTCATTAGCAGAAGTGTACTCGTTGTGTGATTATCCCGGCAGTTTAGGACATTGCACAAGATTTGTGTCAACACAGAAAACATTGAATCACTGGATAGGTTTAGTTTTGTTTATTGAAAGTGTTTTTTATGTCAGCTGAATGTGCGGAACGCTTTGTGCTTGTGTTTAGCATACCGGACCTCCCATAAGCACTAGCGGCGCCAGGACTTTGATTGTAGGTGGGCCTCCAGAAAACTGGATGGGCCAGTTAAAATAAGCCTAACCCTAACCCTAACCCTAACCCTAACCCTAACCCTAACGGAGCTTAAATCTATTAAATGTTCCAAAATGTGTGTCCTTTCAGTCTAAAGCTTGACTTATTTAATAGTTTGAGATCATTATTCTGGAATATCACTGCCGTTTCTCATCCAGTCCATCTCTCGACAGACACGTACATCTGGACTAACATCATCAACGACCTTCAGACGCAGGTGGAGGTGAAGAGGAGACGCCACAATCTGAAAATCTACCATGACTGCTTTCTGGGGTCCGAGGCCGTGGATGTGGTCCTGGCTCACATCATTCAGAGCAAAGTCTGTGGGGATGCCGAAGTGCCCCGTTCCAAAGCGGTTCGCCTCTGCCAGGCCTTCATGGAGGCCAGGGTCTTTGAAGCGGTGAACACTAAAATGTTCAGGGAAGAAAAGAGGCAAGCGAAGTTTGAGGACAGCACCTGTAGTCTATACAGGTTCTAAACAGGCCGACTCCCAGCACATCAAGCTCAGGGAACATTGAGAGCATACAGAGGAACACTTACAACCCACCCAACAAAAGGTAAGTGTCTCACAACACTGCTTTCCCAGGTCATATCACCTCTCGGCCCAGATCCGGCCCACATCTGGTACGCGCTGAATCCAGATGTGGTCCGGATCTGGGCCGACACTATGTTGCTGTCTGGGTGTGTAACTACTTCTGCATATAGTCAGAAATGTCCCAGTGAAGAAACTTGCAGTGCTTCTGTTCTGAGAATTCTGTGTTTATTTACTCACCCTCATGTTATTCCAAACCTGTATGACTTTCTTTCTTCTTCTGTGTAATATAAGATGGTCCTTTAAAGTCAATTCTTAAATTCTACATTCTTAAAAATAATATCAGAAGAAAGAAAGTCGAACAGGTTTGGAACGATACGAGGGTGAGAAAATGATGACAACATTTTCACTTCGAAGTCAATCGAATTTGTCCCAGACAGCAGCATAGTGTCGGCCCAGATCCGGCCCGACACAAGAGTACAACGAAATTAACATTGTTGTAATTCTGATTCTAATCCATATAAACCATATATATATATGGTGCTGGAATGATCCCCCACCCTCATCCGGGATGCAGAATCCCTGACAACATTCAAAAGACAACTGAAAACTCATTTAAAAAAAAATATATAATAATTCTTTCCTTTTCCTTTAATCCTCCCTTGTCTGGCTTATGCTACTCTGAGCAATGCCTGAACTTTGTATTTTGAGCTCTTCTTGCCTCCTCACGATGACTCGAAACATAGAAGATTACTATGCGTTAGTTTGCTAAATATGTGTACCCTATTACATATTTGTTATATTTTTACTTATATCATTAAATAACGTTGTTATTATAATAAAAAACGCATTATATTTAATTTGAGTTATTTTTTAACCTTAAATAATACTGCCAGCTATTGGGCTCTCTGTATGTTTACAGCATTAGGTGAGGGGTTTTTTTGTTTGTTTTTTGAGATTTGGTACATCTTGTGTACCTAATATTTATCCAAATGAGTCAATATTAAATCAAATCACAATAATTTAATTGAATTGAAATAATAAAAAAGCGTAGCTTACCAGAAATTGTACCATGTAAACATTGTAACATGTTGTCACTAAACCTAATAAAATTCAGTTTAGTTACTAAAATGTTAGTGACAATCACAATACACTTATTGTGAGGCATTTTTTTTTTTTTTTTTACATCTTTACATGTACATTACACTTTTTTTTTTATTTTTTTATTTTTTTATTTTTTACTATGTACACCCTTAGTTCTAGAGACAATTCTATATAGCAACAGCCCCCTGCTGCTCCACGTACCACTGGATTCATGTCCATTTCAATCTGTTCTGGTTTTGTTTGTAATCTCCACTCATACTGGTTCCTCACCTGATCTGCACTGGTGTGTTCAGTCTCATGCTGTATGTTAACACGTTGTTGCTGTGTGTTTTTCAGTGACCTTAATGTTTCCTGATGCACCGGGACTGCTGCTATATCAATACTCTCGGTCTCTTTATAAAGTGGGAAAGAAACGGGGATATGATCGTGTCTATGAAGGAATTAGAAGATCGGACGGCCAGAAAGTATGTTGCTCTTTCTCCATAACCAAACGTTTCGTCTCTTGTTTCCTTCTGTGAACTTTGAGTCTTGCCATAAACATCAGTGTTGACAGTTTTGATCAAAAAGTGTTTAAAAAATGTAAAGACTAGATGATCATGTGCTAAAAATTTTCTTTATTTTTTAGGTTGACATCAAATTTGTTGAGAGGTGCAGACTTTGGGAAAGATCGGTAAGTTGACAAGACTTTATTCTTCATGAAATTCTCTAGTAAGAATTGGTTTGTTAAATTGGGTATGTAGATAGTATGAGATATAACTGAATTACACAGCCAAAGCCTAGAAACATCAGTTCTAAAGTTCATGTAAAGTTTTTTTTTTTTTCCAGTAGCTGGGTTTCCATCCAAATGTGGAGCAAATCTTTTTCAAACAAAAAATGTGAATTAGATGCGTTTCCATCAGGTTGTTTGAGCGGACGACGTGGTATTGGTAACCTAGTAACCAACGGTAAATGAAACGCCGTCAGCGAAACAGTAGTGATGCGTATCGTTCGACTCAATGAGCGACTGCTTTAAGAGAACGCTGAGAGCCGGTTCCCGTCTGAGAGCGGTTTTCCCTTTTTCTATTTTTGTATGTTAATACAAGTAAGGATAATATGATTATCCTTTCGCTACACTGCTCTGCCACACGACAAGTAGTCACAGTTATTTTGATATGTTTTCATCCTTAATATCAGGTCAGAAAACAAGAGCAGTAACACAAGCAAACGAAGTTTGCAGTGATTATTGAAAATAAAAGTTATGTTGAAGAATGTGGGTAACCAAACAGTTGCTGGTCACCAGTGAGTTCCATTGTATAGTTTTTCCCAGAAGACCAGCAACTGTTTGGATCGCCACATTCTTCAAAATATCTTATTTTGTGTTCAGCACAAGAAAGAAATTAATACAGGTCTGGAATAACATTAGAGTAAATAATGACAGAATTAAAATTTTTGGGTGAACTTTCCCTTTAAAGTCACTCGCTTAATGTTATTTTGATGTGTTTTCATCCTTAATATCAGGTCAGAAAACAAGAGCAGTAACACAAGCAAACGAAGTAGCGTTTGAATGCATTTCAATAACAGACAACTTAAAGACAGAACGTAGAATTTGTCAGGTGAAACTGTCATATCGAGCAGGGACGACCTTTAACTACCTTATAAATGTGGTCTGTTTTAAGTGTGATGTGCTTACAAGGGTTTTATTTTGAATAGTTCAATATTAATCAAATTAATTTGGCAAATACTTTTCCATCTCCCAATATTCGCATTTACCCTTTATAAGTCAAAAACCACCTCAAGCGAGTGTGTGAACTTTTTTGCGATTTTTTTTTTCTCATTTGCCTGAGTGAAGACACAGCGAACCGCATCATGAGCTAAATCTTGGTTGCAGTGCGTCACTGCTTTGATACTGGTATTTTTTACCCAGTACTCAAGAGATTTATACTGATCAACCCAAAAACCCTGCATATAAAATATGCACACATTGCCGAAAAAGACCTTAAGAGTGAGTTGGCTTTTTGAACACAGATCACTGATGACTGTTGATGACTGGTGATGTTTTACTAAACACTGGAAATGTCTTGCTTGCAGGAATTGAAAACACAGAGGATTTGAACTGCGAATACAGCTGAGAGGAATTTCCCATGGCGGTCCCGCCAGTAGTTCCCTCATGTCCGCGAACCATGGCTGGTTTGGCCAGTTGGGAACTACAAGGATCACTGATGCTTTTTCCTCCCTGATCTTGCACAACACCATGGGCAGAATTTTCACCGGAGGAAAGGCATAGAGTCTGGCTTTAGGCCAGCACGAAGTCAACGCGTTCCCTCCCAGCGGGGAGCGAGTCAGCGAGAAGAACGCCTGACAGTGCGTGTTCTCGTCCGTGGCAAAGAGGTTGATCTCCGCTCTGCCAAAATGGTTCCAGATCAGTTGAACCGTCCCCGGGTGAAGCCTCCACTCTCCTTGAGGAATCCCGTTCCTCGACAGCATATCTGCCCCGCGGTTCAGAACACCAGGGATGTGTGCCGCTCTCACGGAGAGAAAGTGCCGGTCTGCCCACAGCAGTAGAGCCTGCGCCTGCTTGAAAAGGGCTTTGGAATGACGCCTTGGCGATTTATATATGAAACTACGGACGTGTTGTCGGTCCGGATCAGCACATGCCGTTGCTCCAACTGAGACCGAAAGGCTCTGAGGGCTAGGGAGACCGCCATTAGCTCCAGGCGGTTTATGTGCCACTTCTTCTGCAGTTCTGACCACTGACCCGAAGCTGGCTCGCCCAAGCAGACCGCTCCCCAGCCTGAGGTCGACGCGTCCGTCAAAACCTCTACGCTTCGTGTCACGATGCCCAGGGGGACTCCTGAGCTGAATAACTCCGTGTTTTTCCACGGCGCCAGAGCGCGAACGCAGCTGTGGGTAACCGTGATACGCTTGTGGCCGGAGGACCACGCTCTCGGAGATGAACTTAGAGCCTCCACTCACCCCGGGGAGAGACGGGCTCGCATCCTCACCGAATCCAAACATACCCCCAAAAACGTAGTGGTTTGACTCGGTGTGGCACACTTTTCTGGACGTTTACTCGCATTCCAAGCGTATTCAAGTGGCGAAGCAGAGCTTCCACATGGCCGATTAGCATTTCTTTCGAGTGAGCGAGAATCAGCCAGTCGTCCAGGTAGTTTAGAATGAGCATTCCGCTCGACCTGAGGGGAGAAAGCGCCGCATCTACACATTCTATCACTTTCACATCCAAATAGTGAAGCGTCACAGACGTTTCCTAAGATTCGCGTTCGAGAACACGGCGTACCAATATTCGGTGCTTCCGTTCGGGCTGGCCCTAGCCCCCCGCACATTTTTGAAATGTGTAGATGCGGCGCTTTCTCCCCTCAGGTCGAGCGGAATGCTGATTCTAAACTACCTGGACGACTGGCTGATTCTCGCTCACTCGAAAGAAATGCTAATCGGCCATGTGGAAGCTCTGCTTCGCCACTTGAATACGCTTGGAATGCGAGTAAACGTCCAGAAAAGTGTGCTCACACCGAGTCAAACCACTACGTTTTTGGGGGTATGTTTGGATTCGGTGAGGATGCGAGCCCGTCTCTCCCCGGGGCGAGTGGAGGCTCTAAGTTCATCTCCGAGAGCGTGGTCCTCCGGCCACAAGCGTATCACGGTTACCCACAGCTGCGTTCGTGCTCTGGCGCCGTGGAAAAACACGGAGTTATTTAGCTCAGGAGTCCCCCTGGGCATCGTGACACGAAGCGTAGAGGTTTTGACGGACGCGTCGACCTCAGGCTGGGGAGCGGTCTGCTTGGGCGAGCCAGCTTCGGGTCAGTGGTCAGAACTGCAGAAGAAGTGGCACATAAACCGCCTGGAGCTAATGGCGGTCTCCCTGGCCCTCAGAGCCTTTCGGTCTCAGTTGGAGCAACGGCATGTGCTGATCCGGACCGACAACACGTCCGTAGTTTCATATATAAATCGCCAAGGCGTCATTCCAAAGCCCTTTTCAAGCAGGCGCAGGCTCTACTGCTGTGGGCAGACCGGCACTTTCTCTCCATGAGAGCGGCACACATCCCCGGTGTTCTGAACTGCGGGGCAGATATGCTGTCGAGGAACGGGATTCCTCAAGGAGAGTGGAGGCTTCACCCGGGGACGGTTCAACTGATCTGGAACCGTTTTGGCAGAGCGGAGATCAACCTCTTTGCCACGGACGAGAACACGCACTGTCAGGCGTTCTTCTCGCTGACTCGCTCCCCGCTGGGAGGGAACGCGTTGACTTCGTGCTGGCCTAAAGCCAGACTCTATGCCTTTCCTCCGGTGAAAATTCTGCCCATGGTGTTGTGCAAGATCAGGGAGGAAAAAGCATCAGTGATCCTTGTAGTTCAAAGGAAGATATTTGGAAGAATGTTTGTAATCAACAGATCTCGGTCCCCATTGACTACCATAGTACGAAAAAAATATACTATGGTAGTCAATGGGGACCGAGATCTGTTTGGTTACAAACATTCTTCCAAATATCTTCCTTTGTGTTCAGCAGAACAAAGAAACTCATACAGGTTTGGAACAACTTGAGGGTGAGTAAACACCCTTTTGGGTGAACTATCCCTTTAAGTCCACTGAAGCGAACCAGTCCCCGGGACGAACCTGTGCCAGGATCTGTTTCAGCGTCGTCATCCTGAAGGCGCGCTTGTGGAGCGCTCTGTTGACAGGTCTCAGATCCAGGATTGGACGCGCGAGCATCCGGTTCAGCGCAGGGTGCCGCTGGCTGACTGGCTGGGGGATGAGGGCGACGCGAAGCTGAAGATGAGCGAGAGCGATGCTGCGGTGGTGCTGCCCGGCGCGGGATGACGTGGCTCATAGCCTTAGCGCGCTTTTGGTTCTCTGAGTAGCGCTCTGTCACCTTCTCTACGGCATCCCCGAAAAGGCCATCCGGGGAGATCGGTGCGTTCAGCAGCGTCTTCCGGTCTGCTTCCTTTACGTCAGAAAGGGTGAGCCACAGGTGTCTGTGGAGGACCACGAGGAAGCCCATAGAGCGGCTGACTGCCTGTGTGGAGCGCTTGGTCGCTCACCATGAGGGCGAGGTCTGTCTCAGCTGGCGTTAGCCCATAAGATTTCAGCAGAAGTGAAGGCGCCGGCCACTCGACCAGTCACGGATATATGCGCCGGCCACTGCGTTATATGCGCCGGCCACTCGACCAGTCACGGATATATGCGCCGGCCACTCGAACTTACACAATATGTAAGGTTTAAAAAAACAAACAAATGCAGCGCGAGTCTCGTGGCTCTATTAGCATCGCGCCGGCCACTACCAGCCACACGATCTCTCACTGTTTACATCTATCAGACACTCCTATTGATACACAAAAGCACACATACAGTGCAATACATATCTTATTTACCTATTTCTCATCTTATATGTTTTTTAATTTGCTCTTTTTACCCGTATGGGAGCGCGCTCGTGGCTAAGCGAAGCGTCGCACCAGCCACACGATCTCTCGCTGTTTACGGCCACTACCAGCCACACGATCTCTCGCTGTTTACGGCCACTACCAGCCACACGATCTCTCACTGTTTACATCTATCAGACACTCCTATTGATACACGAGAGCACACAGACAGTGCAATACAGATCTTATTAACCTATTTCTCACCTTATCTTGTTTTTTATTCGCTCTTTTGACCTGTACTGCCGCGCCAGCCACACGATCTCTGACTGTTGCAGCTGCCTGATACTCAGATAGACATTCTGAAGAATTTTGACCACTCCATTAAGTTTTGTATAAAGTCTTTTTTTAAAGTCGGATTCATTTTGTGTAATTGTATAATAATTTTAATCAATGTTTGACCAAACAATTCCCTTGATTTAATAAATAAGAAGCATATAGAAGACATATAGCCTATAGCAATAAAATCGTGGCATGGTTTCTGTGCGATCACTTGCATTGGTAGGCTACGTTCCTCACATGCACAATAAATATATATATACAGGGTGCGATTTGCCGGGGGGGGGGGTGCGTGGGATTTCCCCCTTTCTGGTCAATGTATCCCTGCCTCTGCTTAATTATTTTTATCCCCGGGCAGTGGGGATAAATTTATCCCCCCCTCAAAGTGATCAGTGCTACTACACTAGTGGCGAGACGGATCACAAAACTTATCACGGATCCGTGGTTTGATTAAAGTCAATTTTATTTAAAAATGCGCTACTTGGATATAGCTGCCGCAGCCTCTCTGTACCACTCTGGGCCGGGTTTCCCGATAACGATGTATCTTAGCTCTTAAGAGCGCTCTCTACGTGCAAGGTTACGAACGCTCGCAGCCATTCCACGAGCGTTTCCCAAAAATGCACTTAACATGAACGCGCGAGAACGCGTTTTACGTGCTACTTAAGAGTCGCTGTCCAACCGCGAAGTGCTGAAATATAACCTTATATGGAATCGTATTCTGAACGTTTAGCCTTAATTATTAGGTTTAACCTAATAATCGTCATCTGTGGATTAGCAATAAAGACAAGTCTAAAGTCTACATTTAGGCGGAGATAGCCTACTGACAAAATGTATGAACAAAAAAACAAACTAGAAAAGATACCTTTCAAAAAAGATGAAATTAATGTAGGCCTAAATTTAGAGGAGATAGAGCGAAACAAAGATGTTATTTTTAACAGATTTAAAGGACACCATACAAATAAGGAAAAACAAAACATCTGGGTGGACATCCCACATTACTTCGTTCTTTTATGATTTTTTTTTTTTGTTGTTCATTCATTTAATTTAGATGTGTATTTTTTTCTTCCCTTTTTTCTTATTTAATTTATACATTAATTTAAACAAAAAACAAGTACAATAAAGTGTACAATAAAAAAGTACAATTAAAAGCTTATATTTGTACTCACTTTGCAGCGTAATCTGTTAAATCTAGATAAAAGTGTAATCTGCCGGTTGTCCTGCAGGTGACCTCATAAATCTGTCTTCTTACGATGCACTTGGGGATTTATAGTACTCGTAGTTCTACGAAGATTTTCTAGTGCTACTTAAGTTACGATGCTTTTGGGAAACAGACCATAATATTAAGATCAGTCGTACGATCGTTTTTACGAGCTTCTTAGGCTTACGATGCTTTTGGGAAACGCAGCCCAGCAGACTTGCTCAATGTCCCGCCCACGGTGTTATCTGATTGGTTACACCTCACGAGTAATAGCCTATCAACACTTGCGAGACGGTTGCAGGCCCTGGGCAGTGTTTCGTGTTTCGAAAGGAAGGCATCTTATTCAGCATATTACTGAAGCGTGAATAAACATCACAATCTGATTATCTGTTTCTATGATGATAAGCAGAGTTAGTGTCCCAGTCATGAGTCACACCACTGAGAATGGCCGAAGTTACACACGGTGTTTCACTCAATTGAGGCTAAAGCAAAGGTTTTTTGATTACTCACTCACTCTTGAGTGTCTGGCGCGAGTGATTTAAATTTCAATGTAAAGACGCGTCTAGAGGTCCTGCGGCGCGAGGAGTTTAGCGCGGCGCAGGCGCGTCCAGTTCGCGCGAATGAGGCGAATTGACTAACACAGATAATGCATCTGTCTTTTCTATCATTTCACTGTAGCTCAGCATCGCGATGTAAAGTTAACGTTATTACTTGAACAGCAGCAGTAAAACTGTTTTTAAAGGGATAGTTCACTTTGAAATAAAATTTTGGTATGTTTTAGCTTACCTCAAGGGCATCCAAGATGTAGGTGTCTTTTTTTCCGCAGTAGTTTCAATTTTGATATTTTTAGGTCAAACCGTTCTTGTCTGTCAGTCATATAATGCAGGTCTATGGTCACTGTCTCAAAGAGCATGCACAGAGTCCAAATTAAAACAATTCCCCATCGTCTAAATTAAACAATTCACCATCGTAAGTACACATTGATGGCCCAAGACACAAAACGAGCGGTTTGTGTGAGAAAACGAACAGTATTTATATCGTTGTTACCTCTTGTACACAGCCACGTCCAAGTGATCTGAGAGCACGGGCGGGTATAGATATATACACTAGATGTCGCATTGGCTACGGTTTCGTTCCAATGAACTGCAGTAGCCAAGGCGACTTCTATTGTATATATCTATACCCGCCCGCGCTCTCAGATCACTTGGACATGGCTGTGTACAAGAGGTAACAACGATATAAATACTGTTCGTTTTCTCACACAAACCGCTCGTTTCGTGTCTTGGGCCATCAATGTGTACTTACGATGGGGAATTGTTTAATTTGGACGACGGGGAATTGTTTTAATTTGGACTCTTTGAGACAGTGACCATCGACCTGCATTATATGACTGACAGACAAGAACGGTTTGACCTAAAAATATAAAAATTGAAACTACTGCGGAAAAAAAGACACCTACATCTTGGATGCCCTTGAGGTAAGCTAAAACATACCAAAATTTTATTTCAAAGTGAACTATCCCTTTAAAAACAAGTTTTACTGTTGCTGTTCAAGTAATAACGTTAAATTTACATCGCGATGCTGAGCTACAGTGAAATGATAGAAAAGACAGATGCATTATCTGTGTTAGTCAATTCGCCTCATTCGCGCGAACTGGACCTCTAGACGCGTCTTTACATTGAAATTTAAATCACTCACGCCAGACACTCAAGAGTGAGTGAGTAATCAAAAAACCTTTGCTTTAGCCTCAATTGAGTGAAACACCGTGTGTAACTTCGGCCATTCTCAGTGGTGTGACTCATGACTGGGACACTAACTCTGCTTGTCATCATAGAAACAGATAATCAGATTGTGATGTTTATTCCCGCTTCAGTAATATGCTGAATAAGATGCCTTCCTTTCGAAACACGAAACACTGCCCAGGACCTGCAACCGTCTCGCAAGTGTTGATAGGCTATTAAGTCAAGTCAAGTCAAGTTTATTTGTATAGCGCTTTTCACAATACAGATTGTATCAAAGCAGCTTCACAGTATTAAATTAAAATAATACAACAAAGTTTGTTTCAAGAGGAATTTATTGATTGATAAAATTAAATTAAATATCCCCAACTGAGCAAGCCAAAGGCAACAGTGGCAAGGAACCGAAAAACTCCATCAAGTGACCTAATGGTGTCCTAAAACTCCATCAGGTGACCTAATGGTGTCCTAAAACTCCATCAGGTGACCTAATGGTGTCCTAAAACTCCATCAAGTGACCTAATGGTGTCCTAAAACTCCATCAGGTGACCTAATGGTGTCCTAAAACTCCATCAGGTGACCTAATGGTGTCCTAAAACTCCATCAGGTGACCTAATGGAGAAAAAAAACCTTGGGAGAACCCAGGCTCAGTCGGGGGCCAGTTCTCCTCTGGCATTTATGAGCTAGAGGCCGGATTGTAGTTTGAACTGTAGGATTATATAAATGCCTGGATGAAGAGATGCGACTTTAATCTAGTTTTAAACTGGGAGAGCGAGTCTGAGCAACGGACAGTATCAGGAAGACTATTCCAGAGTTTTGGAGACTATTCCAGACTATTACTCGTGAGGTGTAACCAATCAGATAGCACCGTGGGCGGGACATTGAGCAAGTCTGCTGGGCTGCGTTTCCCAAAAGCATCGTAAGCCTAAGAAGCTCGTAAAAACGATCGTACGACTGATCTTAATATTATGGTCTGTTTCCCAAAAGCAACTTAAGTAGCACTAGAAAATCTTCGTAGAACTACGAGTACTATAAATCCCCAAGTGCATCGTAAGAAGACAGATTTATGAGGTCACCTGCAGGACAACCGGCAGATTACACTTTTATCTAGATTTAACAGATTACGCTGCAAAGTGAGTACAAATATAAGCTTTTAATTGTACTTTTTTATTGTACACTTTATTGTACTTGTTTTTTGTTTAAATTAATGTATAAATTAAATAATAAAAAAGGGAAGAAAAAAATACACATCTAAATTAAATGAATGAACAACAACAAAAAATCATAAAAGAACGAAGTAATGTGGGAAATATGCTTTAAAGACTGGGCAAAATATGGATGAATAAAAAATAAATAATCTGTCAATGACTTGCTGATGTGCACGAAAACCAGCCATGTATTGGGCATTTCTTGCAGACCACCTTCCCTGATCTTTGAACACACGCAGTTAGTTTGCAATGTCCACCCAGATGTTTTGTTTTTCCTTATTTGTATGGTGTCCTTTAAATCTGTTAAAAATAACATCTTTGTTTCGCTCTATCTCCTCTAAATTTAGGCCTACATTAATTTCATCTTTTTTGAAAGGTATCTTTTCTAGTTTGTTTTTTTGTTCATACATTTTGTCAGTAGGCTATCTCCGCCTAAATGTAGACTTTAGACTTGTCTTGATTGCTAATCCACAGATGACGATTATTAGGTTAAACCTAATAATTAAGGCTAAACGTTCAGAATACGATTCCATATAAGGTTATATTTCAGCACTTCGCGGTTGGACAGCGACTCTTAAGTAGCACGTAAAACGCGTTCTCGCGCGTTCATGTTAAGTGCATTTTTGGGAAACGCTCGTGGAATGGCTGCGAGCGTTCGTAACTTTGCACGTAGAGAGCGCTCTTAAGAGCTAAGATACATCGTTATCGGGAAACCCGGCCCAGAGTGGTACAGAGAGGCTGCGGCAGCTATATCTAAGTAGCGCATTTTTAAATAAAATTGACTTTAATCAAACCACGGATCCGTGATAAGTTTTGTGATCCGTCTCGCCACTAGTGTAGTAGCACTGATCACTTTGAGGGGGGGATAAATTTATCCCCACTGCCCGGGGATAAAAATAATTAAGCAGAGGCAGGGATACATTAACCAGAAAGGGGGAAATCCCACGCATCCCCCCCCGGCAAATCGCACCCTGTATATATATATTTATTGTGCATGTGAGGAACGTAGCCTACCAATGCAAGTGATCGCACAGAAACCATGCCACGATTTTATTGCTATAGGCTATATGTCTTCTATATGCTTCTTATTTATTAAATCAAGGGAATTGTTTGGTCAAACATTGATTAAAATTATTATACAATTACACAAAATGAATCCGACTTTAAAAAAAGACTTTATACAAAACTTAATGGAGTGGTCAAAATTCTTCAGAATGTCTATCTGAGTATCAGGCAGCTGCAACAGTCAGAGATCGTGTGGCTGGCGCGGCAGTACAGGTCAAAAGAGCGAATAAAAAACAAGATAAGGTGAGAAATAGGTTAATAAGATCTGTATTGCACTGTCTGTGTGCTCTCGTGTATCAATAGGAGTGTCTGATAGATGTAAACAGTGAGAGATCGTGTTGCTGGTAGTGGCCGTAAACAGCGAGAGATCGTGTGGCTGGTAGTGGCCGTAAACAGCGAGAGATCGTGTGGCTGGTAGTGGCCGGCGCGATGCTATAGAGCCACGAGCGCGCTCCCATATACGGGTAAAAAGAGCGAATAAAAAATAAGATTTAGTTGAGAAATAGGTAAATAAGATCTGTATTGCACTGTCTTTGTGCTCTCGTGTATCATTAGGAGTGTCTGATAAATGTAAACAGTGAGAGATCGTGTGGCTGGTAGTGGCCGTAAACAGCGAGAGATCGTGTGGCTGGTGCGGCGCTTCGCTTAGCCACGAGCGCGCTCCCATACGGGTAAAAAGAGCAAATTAAAAAACAGATAAGATGAGAAATAGGTAAATAAGATATGTATTGCACTTGCACTGTATGTGTGCTTTTGTGTATCAATAGGAGTGTCTGAAACAGTGAGAGATCGTGTGGCTGGTAGTGGCCGGCGCGATGCTAATAGAGCCACAAGACTCGCGCTGCATTTGTTTGTTTTTTTAAACCTTACATATTGTGTAAGGTTTAAGGCGCATATATCCACGACTGGTCGAGTGGCCGGCGCATATATCCGTGACTGGTCGAGTGGCCGGCGCATATATCCGTGACTGGTCGAGTGGCCGGCGCATATAACGCAGTGGCAGGCGCATATATCCGTGACTGGTCGAGTGGCCGGCGCATATAACGCAGTGGCAGGCGCATATAGATATATACAATAGAAGTCGCCTTGGCTACGGTTTCCAATGAACTGCAGTAGCCAAGGCGACTTCTAGTGTATATATCTATACCCGCCCGCGCTCTCAGATCACTTCGACATGGCTGTGTACAAGAGGTAAAAACTATATAAATACTGTTCGTTTTCTCACACAAATCGCTCGTTTCGTGTCTTGGGCCATCAATGTGTACTTACGATGGGGAATTGTTTAATTTGGACGATGGGGAATTGTTTTAATTTGGACTCTGTGCATGCTCTTTGAGACAGTGACCATAGACCTGCATTATATGACTGACAGACAAGAACGGTTTGACCTAAAAATATCAAAATTGAAACTACTGCGGAAAAAAAGACACCTACATCTTGGATGCCCTTGAGGTAAGCTAAAACATACCAAAATTTAATTTCAAAGTGAACTATCCCTTTAAGCTGGTTTAGATCGTACTTATCAGACCGCTACCATTTTGTCTGTTTAAATGGGGAAAAATCGAAGATAACGTCCGTAAACTATGGAGTGCCGCAGGGATCTGTGTTAGGCCCTCTGCTATTCTCAATATACATGCTGCCACTTGGTAATATTATAAGAAAACATGGAATTAATTTCCACTGTTATGCTGATGACACTCAATTATATATTTCATCACGACCAGATGAAAACAATAAATTATCTAAATTGACAGAGTGTGTTAAAGATATAAAATACTGGATGACTTGTAATTTTCTGCTATTAAATTCAGATAAAATGGAGGTATTACTTATGGGTCCAAAAAACTGCCCACCAAACCTCTTACAATGCAACTTCAATTTAGAAGGATGTCCTGTTACTTTATCCTCTACAGTAAAAGACCTGGGTGTTATACTAGATCGCAACTTGTGTTTCGAAAATCATATTTCATATGTTACAAGAACAGCCTTTTTCCACCTTAGAAACATTGCTAAGCTACGTAATATGCTATCAGTTTCTGATGCTGAAAAGTTAGTTCATGCATTCATGACCTCGAGACTGGATTACTGTAATGCTTTATTAGCTGGTTGTCCTGCATCCTCAATAAACAAGCTACAGTTAGTCCAAAATGCCGCCGCTAGAGTTCTTACGAGATCAAGAAAATATGATCATATAACACCAATTCTATCATCTCTACACTGGTTACCTATTAAGTTCCGTATCAATTACAAAGTATTACTAATGACCTATAAAGCCCTAAATGGTTTAGCTCCTGGGTATTTAACGGAACTTCTATCGCCCTACAATCCATCGCTCTTTAGCCAAGCATTCACATAATACTTACCTTTTATACTACAGTTGAATCAGATTGAATGCATTAATATTATGAACAGCAGCTACGCTAATTATTTCCCATCTGCCGAGGTAAATAGAGTTTGTCAGCTCCAGTTTGTATTCAGCCTCACACGGAACCTTCAGATGCCCCAACACCCGTGAAGAGAGACGACTCGACGCCCGTGAAGAGAGACGACTCGACGCCCGTGAAGAGAGACGACTCGACGCCCGTGAAGAGAGACGACTCGACGTCCATGAAGAGACAACTCGACGCCCGTGTATATTTCTGAAATACACTTTCTGTAAAGCTGCTTTGAGACAATGTATTGTGAAAAGCGCTATACAAATAAATTTGAATTGAATTGAATTAATTGACTACATTATAACCAGAAATAAGTATATAAATGGCTGCTAAAGAAAGAAAGAAAGAGAGAGAGAGACAGAGAGAGTGCAGAAAGAGAGAGAGACAAAGAGAAAGAAAGAAAGACAGAGAGAGACAAAGAGAAAGAAAGAGTGGCAATACTGTAAATAAGTCATGCCAATAAAGCTAATTTGAATTTGAGAGTGCAGAAAGAGAGACAGAGAGAGAGTGCAGAAAGAGAGAGACAGAGAAAGAAAGAAAGAGAGAGAGAGACAAAGAGAAAGAAAGAGAGACAGAGAGAGAGTGCAGAAAGAGAGACAGAGAAAGAAAGAGAGAGAGAGACAAAGAGAAAGAAAGAGAGACAAAGAGAAAGAAAGAGAGACAGAGAGAGAGTGCAGAAAGAGAGAGACGGAGAGAGAGAGAGTGCAGAAAGAGAGAGAGACAGATAGTGCAGAAAGAGAGAGAGATGGAGAGAGTGCAGAAAGAGAGAGAGACAGAGAGAGAGTGCAGAAAGAGAGAGAGAGAGAGTGCAGAAAGAGAGAGAGACAGAGAGTGCAGAAAGAGAGAGAGACAGATAGTGCAGAAAGAGAGAGAGATGGAGAGAGTGCAGAAAGAGAGAGACAGAGAGAGAGTGCAGAAAGAGAAAGAGAGAGAGACAGAGAGTGCAGAAAGAGAGAGAGACAGAGAGAGTGCAGAAAGAGAGAGAGACAGAGAGAGAGTGCAGAAAGAGAGAGAGACAGAGAGTGCAGAAAGAGAGAGAGACAGAGAGAGTGCAGAAAGAGAGAGAGACGGAGAGAGAGTGCAGAAAGAGAGAGAGAGAGTGCAGAAAGAGAGAGAGAGAGTGCAGAAAGAGAGAGAGACAGAGAGTGCAGAAAGAGAGAGAGACAGAGAGTGCAGAAAGAGAGAGAGTGCAGAAAGAGAGAGAGACAGAGAGAGAGTGCAGAAAGAGAGAGAGAGAGAGAGGGCAGAGATGAGGTTAGTCAGTATAGGCTTGTGTAGTTTCCTCATTCGCTGTGACCTAGGCCTATCCCGGCACTGGACGGCCAATTTCACATGTATTTTTGTGTATTCTCAAAATACTAAATACTGTATTTGTATTTAAATATTTTTTTTTCACACAGTATTTTGTATTTGTATTTTAAATACATTTCCATGTTTTTTTCTTCTTTTTTTTTTTTTAAATACATTTTTGCTGACTTTCTATCAGAGTTAGTTCTGGCTGCAGATAAAGCCCTAATTGTTGGTGATTTTAATATACACATAGATAATGAAAAAGATGCATTGGGATTGGCATTTAAAGACTTTCTGAACTCTACTGGAGTTAGACAACACGTGTCACGACCGACTCATTGTCATAATCATAAATAACAAAAAATGCATTTTTTAAATGTATTATAACGAATTATTTAAGAAAATATATATTAAGATTTTCAACCTTGTAGGTTCTTTTTTCCTGTGTAAAAAATCTCATATTATGTATGCAAACCCATGATATATATATATATACACACACCTCATAACATCAGTAACTCGACAGCTCTAGAACGTGTTTCCTCAGTGTGTGTAAAGTCTGCACAGAGGAGAAGGGCAGCTGTGAGAAGATTCACCTTTGGAGAAAACTGTTGATTTTATACTCGAAAAATTTAAGTATCATTAATATTACAAATTAATATTACCCCAGAATGAATTGCATTGCTATCCCACCCCAAAACATACAATAATAACGACGATAAATGCTGACCAATACTTAATTATATTACTTTTTACTGAAAATGATATAATTCAATAAAACAAACAAAATGTAACATATGTCATATGACATAGCTATGATTGAATACACTCTAGATGTGCATATAGATCTACATTTTCATTCAAACAATTAATTAATGCGTTAATTAAATAATTATATTTTATTTACTGACAACAATGAGAAATATTAATAAATTAGTAAAAGAATGAATGAAAGTCACCATCACACAACAAACAAATGCATATACAAGTCAACACATGAAACAAAGCTTTATTCAAACTACAATCATGTATGTCGGCCACAGGCGCTGAACCACACATACCAACTTACCAATTGACTAAATTAATGTACAGCTGATATAAAAAACTGGATGACTAGCAACTTCCTACTACTAAACTCTGAAAAAACAGAGATTCTAATTATTGGACAAAAAACTTCCACAAGTAATAATCCAGAATACTGTCTAACACCTGATGGCTGTCATGTCCTCGTCGTCGGTTATGAACCTGTGTGTGTGTGTGTGTGTGTGTGTGTGTGTGTGTGTGTGTGTGTGTGTGTGTGTGTGTGTGTGTGTGTGCTCTTTCACATGTCTAGTATCTGTAAAACCGCATTTTTCCATCTTAAAAATATATCTAAATTACGTCATATGCTCTCATTGACAAATGCGGAACAATTAGTTCATGCGTTCATGACCTCAAGGCTAGATTACTGTAATGCTCTACTGGGTGGTTGCCCTGCACGCTTAATAAACAAACTACAGCTGGTCCAAAACACAGCAGCTCGAGTTCTTACCAGAACCAGGAAGTATGACCATATTAGCCCGGTTCTGTCAACACTGCACTGGCTCCCTATTAAACATCGTATAAATGTTCAAATATTGCTGATTACTTACAAAGCACTAAATGGTTTAGCTCTGCAGTGCTTGAGCGAGCTCTTAACGCATTATACTCCTTCACGTCTATTGCAATCTCAAAATTCCGGCCAGTTGATAATAACTAGAATATGAGAATCGACTGCTGGCGGCAGATCCTTCTCCTATTTAGCACCAAAACTCTGGAACAGTCTTCCTATCATTGTCCGGGAAGCAGACACACTCTGTCAGTTCAAAGCTAGACTAAAGACACATCTCTTTAACCTAGCATTCACATAACACATTATACATTCCTACTATTCAAATTAGTTAAATGATTGTTAGGCTGCATAAAGGTGTTGTCAAGTGCTATAGAAGTAAAGGTGATTGATTGGACTTGACACTGATCCTGGATCTGCAGATGTTCATGTGTCACATCCATCGAGGGTGGAGAAGCTGAAGTGTTGCGGCTGAAGTTCAGTTCATCTTTATTCACTTCCCGAAGGCAGTTTGGTTGCAGCATGGACAAGCACACACATAAGACAAACTCACACACACATACAACAAAAACAGGGAAAAAATTAAATAAATATATATATAAAAGTTTCCAAACCAAAAAAAGCATTTACCTTGAGTTTAAACCTTTACAGCTGAGGGGAGAAATTACATGGATCTTTATACTGATTAGTTTTACTAACGGAGTTCTGTAGCGGAAGGGAGGAGAGGAACTCATAATGCACTGGGTGGGAATCATCAGACAATGTGCTTCGGGCTTTTCCCAAAACCAGTCTGTGATATAACAGCACTAAAGAGGCCATCATCTTACTCAATGCTTTATCCACAGTAAATGACCTTAGTTTCCGCAAATCTTTGCTGCCCCCTCTTAGAGCATCAGTGGGAAAGGTTCTGCAGGATCGTCTTCAACACGTCACAAAGCTCCTATCATAACCATAGATCATAACCATAGATCATCACAGAAAAAGTGCCTTTTATTATGCAATCAAAATGAATAAATATCAAATGAGGCATTACTCCCTGTGGCATTAGTTCTCATTTTTGTGGTTTCGTACACGAAGCGATATAACACTTCATAATGTGGTACCATTTGTTAACATTATTTCATTAGTTAACATTTATTAAAATTATTATTACACAGTATTTAAATGCATAATTACACTGTAACAGGAACACCTTCAAATAAAGTTTAGCCCAAAACACTTCTAAAGCGTTTCTTAATCTTAGTTAATGTTAATTTCAACATTTTATAAAAAGCAAAAGCTACATCTGTTAATGTTATTTAATGGATCTGAGCTATCATGAACTAACAATCGAAAGTATGTTTATTAAGTTAACTATCTAGCTAACTAACGTTTACCAGCATTAATAAATACTGTAATGTATTGCTCTCTGCTAGTTAATGCATAGCTGGTAAAGAGGGTAATTCGAGCAGAAAAGTCCACATTACCATTTAGAGTGATCTGAAATCAGAGGTGACTGTCTCAGTTATGTATTTCAGAAATGTACATATACAAAAAATAATAAAAAAATGTATCAATTTAAACAATGTAAGGCAGAAACAATGAGCTCAGTGAAGTAATGAATACGTAAGATCATGTTAGTAAAGTGTTGTGTGTTAATGTATACTTTTACAGATGCCCTGCTGCAATATTATGTGTTAAGGAAGGATCACTGAAAGAAAATAATAAAATTATTTAATATTCCGCCGCAGCCTCGTGATGGGCGTGTCCTGCGCGCCTTGGCCCCGCCCCCCGCCTGCGTCACCACAGCTGCTAGCTCGTCGGCTAGCGTGCTAACACTCTCAGCAGTGATGATGAGACAGAGACAGGATGAGACAGCAAACCTGCGAATGAAGCCATTTCACCCTCTTCTCTCAGGCCTGTGATTAGAAAACGACACTAAAGAGGATTTAAACCGCGTTTCAGTCAATATTCAGTCAAATCATGAGTTCGGATGAGCGTCTGCAGTGCTGAGGTGATGTCGACTGTGTTTATGTTCATTTATTAGCCGGCATTGAGCCGTAACTGACGCGTGTCGCTGATACAAACTCGTGAATATGTGTTTCAGTCAGGTTATATGCTTCTGATGGATTTAGTTAGTTGTCAGTTAACTAGCATGCTCTTTTAATGTGCTAACCAAGAGCTTAGCCTGCATTGTTTATTATAAACACTCATTGATTATAAGCGCCGCTGTGAGAACTGAAGCTGTCAAAGTCTTGTTTGCTCTTTAAATGGGGACTATAAGCGGTTTCTTGACCTCACCGCACAGACTGTAGTGTGTTCATCAGCTTCAGTACTCGCTTGAGCATATCTACATCTGTATAGGAGTGTATTTCCCAGAATGCATCACTCAGAGTCCAGTGGCGAGAGCAGGCGGATGTCGCACCCGTCGGTGTTCGCCGGACGCCGGGGAAGCGGAGTCGCAGCGCCATCTGATGAGCACCAGACGCCAGCGCTAATCTCCCATCCGGCGGCCTCCGGCTCGTCCTCGCCTGGCCCGCATCATCACCCGCCACACAGCCTCAACGTCCAATCCGTCGCAACGCAAGGCAAGAAGAAGAGCGGCTTCCAGATCACGAGTGTCCTCCCGGCGCAGGTGTCCGCTAGCGGTAACAACAGCATCGCCGACGACACGGAGAGCTACGACGACATGGACGAATCGCACACGGAGGATCTTTCCTCGTCCGATATCCTCGACCGAACCGCGGACACCGGCGTCCCGGTGCGTAGCTCGTCAGAGGAGACGCTCAATAGTTTGCATGGAGGCGAGACGCCCGGAGTCACGTCGCCTAATGAACCGCTAATGCACCAGGGCTACATGGTCAACGGAGTCCATCATCATAAGACCGTTCAAGGGCGAGCTACGACGATTCCCGCCGTCCCAAGTGGATCCGTGCTAGTCGAGACCGGCGTATCGGCAGCCACTCCAGAAAGTGTATCCGCGGTTCCTCCGACTAGCACAGCCTCTCGCTTCCGCGTGGTGAAGCTTGACTCGAACTCGGAGCCGTTCCGGAAGGGCCGCTGGACTTGCGCGGAGTATTACGAGAAAGACGCGCCGCCGGGAGACGCGGCTGCTCACAGAGCGGTTGAGAGCGTCATGCAGGCGGAGCTCGAGAGCACGAGCAGCAGCTCTTCTGGAAGCACGCTGAGCGGCGGAGGAGACGCCCACGCTAGTCACCCGCTAGAGCCTCCGCCTGCTAGCGTCCTGATGGAGAGCGTGTCTGTCCCGCGACCCCCTCCTCACACCAAACCTCCAGCATCCGGTGTCTCGCTAGCTCCGCTGGAATATGCAGTGATGCCGCCGGTGTCACCCCGAGCCGCGTCTGTGTCCATCGGGATAGCAGGACTCCCTCCGGCGCCGGTCTCTCCGCGGCCCCAGACGTTCCCTGCGGAGCCGCCGCTCTCCTCCGCTGTTGCGCCGCTGAGATCCGTGTTTCCCGCCGCGTACGTCACGGCGTCGCAGCTGGAAGACGCGCACCGGCTGCTGCTACAGCATCACTCGCTGCTCTCTCTGACCGCGGGAGGCTTCGCTGCGCCGGATGCTACGGTCGCGCTCGGACCCGACGGGGCCTCCGCCGCCTTCGCTGGCTCCACCGGTGCTGACGAGGACAGGTAAGGGTTAACTCCGTTACCTGCTCGTTACTCGGGGTTTGATGGCTGTGATTGCTTTAGTGTAATTGACATTTCCTTTTTATTTTTTGTGAAAGTTTTAGTAATTTTGTTGTATGTTTTTGTTCAGTTTTTTTTATTATTATTTTTAATTCATTTTTTATATTTTTAATTTACTATTAATTAAAAAAAAATTATTTTAGTACATAAAGTTAAACTAAATGATAGTTAGAAATGTTGCCTTGCTTACTACTTTAAATAAAATAATATTAATTGATATATATATATATATATATATATATATATATATATATATATATATATTACATTTATAAATATGTTATTTTATTTTAGTTGAATTAGTTTTTAATCTATATGTTCCATTTTAATTATTTTTTGCTAAAATTTAACTAAATGAAAGTGAGAAATTGTGCCTTGGTAACTAGTTTAAATCAAATAATTTTAAGGCTTTTTATGTATTTTATTTCAGCTAATGTTTGTTCTATTTTGAGTAACAAAAATGTGTTTTTAAGGGTTCAGTTTTAGTCTGTTAACTATTATCTAGTGTTTGACCTGATTGAGATCAACAGTTTAAAGGGTGAATCTCATGATGTCCTGGATCTCAGCTCCAGATAGAGATGTTCTGCTCTGGTCGGGATTGTCCCTGACCTCAGCTCTAGAGTCGGGATTGTCCCGGACCTCAGCTCTAGAGTCGGGATTGTGAGGTTATGAACAGAATCTCTGGTCTGATGAAGAGTGTGTCCTTGAAAGAGTCTCTGTGTTCTTCACTTCAGGCTCAGTGTTCGCCAGTCCTGGGCCTCTAAATATAGCGCTCCATTCTCTCAGTTTCTCCTCTCGATTCTCCCAGTTTTCCTCTCAATTCTCCCAGTTTCTCCTGTAGATTCTCCCAGTTTTCCTCTCGATTCTCCCAGTTTCTCCTGTAGATTCTCCCAGTTTCTCCTGTAGATTCTCCCAGTTTTCCTCTCGATGCTCCCAGTTTCTCCTCTCGATGCTCCCAATTTCTCTTCTCGATTCTCCCAGTTTCTCCTCTCGATTCTCCCAGTTTCTCCTCTCGATTCTCCCAGTTTCTCCTCTCGATTCTCCCAGTTTCTCCTCTCGATTCTCCCAGTTTTTCCTCTCGATTCTCCCAGTTTTTCCTCTCGATTCTCCCAGTTTTCATCTCGATTCTCCCAGTTTCTCCTGTAGATTCTCCCAGTTTCTCCTCTCGATTCTCCCAGTTTCTCCTCTCGATTCTCCCAATATTCTTCTCGATTCTCCCAGTTTCTCCTGTAGATTCTCCCAGTTTTCCTCTTGATTCTCCCAGTTTCTCCTGTAGATTCTTCCAGTTTCTCCTCTCGATTCTCCCAGAGCAATGTGTGTGTGTGTGTGTCCTGAAGGAGGTAGTGTGTGTGTGTGTGTGTGTCCTGAAGGAGGCAGTGTGTGTGTGTTTGGGTGGAGAAGCTTTGAGCACACACTCAGACTGTCTCTCTCTCACACACATACACTCTCTCTGTCTCACTCTTTCTCTGTCTCACTCTCACACACACTCACACTCACTCTCTCTCACAAACACACACACACACATTCACACACACACACTCTCTCTCTCACTCTTTCTCTGTCTCACTCTCACACACACTCACACTCACTCTCTCTCTCACACACATACACACACACACACACACACACACACACTCTCTCTCTCTCTGTCTCACTCTCACACACGGTCTCTCTCACACACACACTCTCACTGTCTCTCTCTCATACACACACACACACACTCAGGCCCCGTCCACACGGAGACACGTTTCGCTGTATACGTATACATTTTTTATCATATTGGCGTTTCGTCCACACGGATCCGGCGTTTTCGGAGACTGAAACCGCTATTTTTTGAAACCGGGTCCCAAGGTGGATAAATCTGAAAACGCCGCCCTTGCGTTTTCGTGTGTACGGCCAATCCGTACATTTTGTGAAACGATGATGTCATCACACCAAGTGTCAACTAGTCAGACACCGTTAAGTCACAGCAACTACATTTATGGTTTTTCATATTGTTCAACAAAGTTCTTGATTAAAAAAGAAAAAAGAAAAGAAAAAAAGAAGCTACTGTGCCTAATATTATTGTTGTATACAGTGCGCAAGGTTTATGCGCGAGCTCCAAGTCTTCTTCTCCGTTTTTAGTGTATGTCTGGCAGAATTACAGCGCCACATACTGGTCTGGCATGTATACTACATCGTTTTGAGTTGGTTTCAGTGGTTTCGTGTGTACGCAGATATTTCTTGAGACGACGCCGTGTTTACGGATTTTTTTTTTTTGAACGGGGAAAAAAAATATCGGATAGGGAAAGCTCTGGCTTCGTGTGGATGTGGCCTCACTCTCTCTCTCATACATACACACACTCACTCTCTCTCTCTCACACACACACTCACTCTCTCTCTCTCTCACACACACGCACACACTCTCTGTCTCTCTCTCTCTCTCATACACGCACACACACACACACACACTCACTCTCTCTCTGTCTCACACACACTCACTGTCTCACACGCACACACACTCACTCACTCACTCACTCACTCTCTCTCACACACACACACACACACACACACACTCTCTCTCACACACACACACAAACTCTCTCTCTCTCTCTCTCTCTCTCTCTCTCCCTCCTGTGGTTTGATTCATAAGTTTATTAATCTGCTGCTCGTTCCTGATCCTGATGCCAGAAATGTTTTCAAGCGCATGTGATATAGTGGAGTCTGAGTGCTTTAAAGTGATAACACACACTGTGGAACGCCACAGATACATAGAAATACAATTATATTCACTTAAAATTCCTATATTTGCATGTTGATTGTTGTTCGAAGCTCATCATTGCTGACAGGATTAACTATCATGGATGAGTTTATCAGAGGCTTGTTCTGGTTATAACGCATCATCATCTGATCAGATTAATCAGCCGTTAGTGGAGCTGCTAATGTCCCAGAATGCAACAGATCAAAGGAGCCGCTGATGACATCATGTCTTCTCCCATTCTCTCGTGTAATCTCGTTAGTGTTTGGTTTGGTCGTGTGTGTTTCTGCCGGTCAGAGTCACAGGATCTTCATTTGAGTTTCAGGAAATGTGCTTTTTTAGACCATGTGACCCATTATTAGTGTGTCAGAGGTGTGTGAACCAATCAATCATTAATCAAAGTAGGTCATTAAAAACACAGAGAGAAAGCGAATAACTCTGGAACATTCACACCATACAGTGTATGGTGTGTGTGTGTGTGTGTCCAGTCCTGAGCTCATGATTGGCTGCTTCTAATCTTCTCTGGCTGATGATGTAACAGTGACTGGTCATGTGACTGCAGTGACATCACAGCTTCACCTTCTCCACTGTGACGAGCAGTAAAGCATTAACATTAGCAGCGCTCACACACACACACACACACACACACACACACACACACACACACACACACCTTTAGCACTCTGTGGTTTGGCGTGAGGCTGGTTTGATTGACAGCTTCATGATGAAGATGATGAAGATGCTGTTCTGGGAGCTGGAGCGACGCCGCAGGTAAAACACACTCTGATGAGGATGAGGAACACGGGATTAGGGACAATATTTGATTTTATATATTTTTATATATATATATATATATATATTATATTTGATTTATTTCATGTAATATTTTTACCTAGTGTTTTTAGTGTGTCGTTCGTCAAAGGAACCATCATTTAAACCAAATTTTCTTAGTAGATTCAAAATGTAAAAATACAAAATATCACGTGCATTTATATTTTATGCATTTGGCAGATGCTTTTATCTAACGGGACTTACATTGCATTCTTTATTTGTATTGCACAAGCATGGTGGATCTCTGCTATATCAGCAGTTTAACTGCTCGTGTTTGATTAGACTCTTTCAGCTTTTCCTTCATTTATTTCTACATGATCAGAGCATTTTTATAATCGAACAAAAAAGAGCAGTGCATAATCTGTGTGAAATATCATCTGAGAACTAGAGATGCACCGATATGACAATTTTGTCCGATAATTCTTTTTATTTGAAAGCCGATAACTGATATATAATTCAAATTTTTATATACTTTCTGAGAGCCTGATTACAAAAAATCAAGTCTCACCATTAAAAACCATGACCCAAACACACAATTATAACGTTCTCATTATGATTTTATCCAGCCGATATGACAGACTTGTGTTGCACTTCACTGTATTTTTATATTTTGAAGTGATTACAATCATATTTCAAGCAATTTAAAACCATCATGTTGAACAGTCGCATCTGAAGTGTCTCAGCTGGAGGAAATAATACATTATTGATCAGCTTTAATATATCGGAAATTTTTTGTAATCAGGACGATAACATTAAAAATGAACATATATTGATTGATCATAGCGATATAGTGGCCGATACATCGTGCATCGCTTCTGATTTGTGCGTGAGGTGTGTAATAAACTGATAGTGATGAAGTGCTGAGATGGACTCATGTCTGAGGCTCATTCTCTCCTCTGGGAGTTTGGCTTTTACATCCTGAACCAGTTGAGGAACTTTGGCTACTGTGAGATCTGTTGCAAGCGGACGTGGTTTTGGGAAAGGCCTTGTTTCTTTGTTCACTGGGATAGTTGTGCGGCGAACAAAATGTATTGTTGAACAGCCTGATCTGATATCTGATCATGACCATTCATTCATTTCATCCTATGTGTGGCGATATGCATGATTTGCCATTTGTTTAACAAATTTTAAGTCACTATGAAATCAAAATTGGCTTATTTTTTTAATGGAATATTGCAGAATTTATTCTACATTATTTATCTGTGCACATCATTATTGTGTTAATAATCTTGAATCAGAATAACTCTTGCAGCTTCTCTTCTCTGATGACGAGGGCGG
Organism: Leuciscus idus; assembly: GCA_021554675.1. Taxonomy (NCBI): domain Eukaryota; kingdom Metazoa; phylum Chordata; class Actinopteri; order Cypriniformes; family Leuciscidae; genus Leuciscus; species Leuciscus idus. The sequence goes on along the minus strand of CM038631.1, from coordinate 647,095 downwards.
GGCAACCTGTCACTCACATGAGATCAGCCAATAGCAAACCATCCAATCAATTCCACACGGACACAATCAAGCCCCGCCCACATTTGTTCTTGTTCCTGAAGCGTTTCACTCAGATATACGGCATTATAGAGGAGAAAAGACCAGTGCAAATTCCCTTTCATGATGAGTTTAAAGAATAAAAAAAAAAAAAATGATGTGCACAGATTAATAATTTATAATAAATACAGCAATATTCCATAAAAAATAAGAATGGTCTGTTTTGATTTCAAATTACTTAAAATAGTGTGATTCTGTAGTGTAATAGTGAACGTGGCGATATTATAATGATAGGCAGTGATTGTGATTTCAAACGCCCTCTCGTGTCGCTTCAGAAGCAGCAGCAGGAGGGGCGGGGCTCTGCATAGATTAGGCAAATAACTCGCGCTCTCAGCCAATGGCGTGCCGCCGTGCGCGGAGCCTGTTATTATGCAAACGCGCCCGTGGCTGCAGATTCTCTGATGTGAGTCTCTCATTCAGAGTCTTTGTGTCGAGATCACCGGCGCCGCACCGAATAAAGCACGAGAATGTGACATTTAGCGTGTGTTTCGCTTCTGTTCGACGCGTTTATGGGCGGAATAGCATGAATTCTCCGTGTTACACGGTGGCGATGGATGTCGGTGTTTGTCAACTGAGGAGTTTTTCCATCTCGTTTCTGTCGTCGGTTCTGAGCTCGTCATCTGTCAGTCTCGAGAACAGGTGAATATGGAGATATTCATCATCATCATCATCATCATCATCATATGCTGAGCAGCGGGTGTAAATATGATGTAATGTAATAAGCGGAAAACCCCTCATCTGATGCTCGAGCCTTTCAGTTTCGATTGCCTGGAATCTTCTGCTTTATTGAAGACTAGATGTTATGCAACATCATCAGAACCGCGAATGAATAAATGAATAAATGTGTTTCTTCCTCTTCTTTTCCTTCTCTTCTCCCGCAGTTCTTCAGGAGCCAGTGTAGTGGCCATAGACAACAAGATCGAGCAAGCCATGGTGAGTTCACATCGATGTTTCTCTCGGTTAAGATCATTATTCTGCTTCACTGCGCGTGAACATCATCTTTACATAACCTGCGATGACACAAAGACTTCTGACAGATTTAATAATGGAGTCACACTGCATTTAACACGCCTTTATAGGCGCTTGCTATGCATAATAATTGGGTTATTGTGTATGATAATGTCATAAATGGACGTGGATTGTAATTGAATGACATGCATCTGTAGTTTTCTCTGAAGGCAAGTTGGGAACAGTTTTTTGGAACTCCTCGTTTTTGTCGTGATGTTTCCCAGTGTTTATATTGTGTGTGTGTGTGTGTGTGTGTGTGGAGCCTGTGGTTGTTGCTAGGCAAACACTGACACCGATGCCCTGAATAACTGAGCTGCTCCTCCCTCTGGATGAAGAACATTCTGTTCCTCTTTCTGACTGGATGCAAAGATTATATACAGGCAGAATCCCTGATCGAACGCTTGTAAATCTCAGAGTAAAGCTGTAGGTGATTTAGGGACTTTATTCTCACGGAAATATAAAACTATAGAATTTCTATAAGGATTATAGATGTTTCTGGTCAAAATTGTTTAGGGTTGGAAAATCCTCCTCATCCGATCATGGCAAACTACTCTTCTGATTGGCTGTGATTTTTTTTTTATAAATAATTTTTTTAATTCAGTTGATTGTGAGTCTCCGCAATCTGAGTCTCCGCCCACACACTCTTCTGATTGGCTGTGATATTTGATTAATTTGATTGCGAGTGCAGTGCGCTTCCATAGACTCCGCCCACGTGCTCTTCTGATTGGCTGTGATATTTGATTAATTTGACTCTGAGTGCAGTGCGCTTCCATAGACTCCGCCCACACACTTTTCTGATTGGCTGTGATATTTGATTAATTTGATTGCGAGTGCAGTGCGCTTCCATAGACTCCGCCCACACACTTTTCTGATTGGCTGTGATATTTGATTAATTTGATTGCGAGTGCAGTGCGCTTCCATAGACTCCGCCCACACGCTCTTCTGTTTGGCTGTGATTTGTATTTCATTTTGTGACTGGAATCTTGTGGTATCGCTTTGGGTTGTAATATGATTACATTTTGAGTCTCTAAAATGCATGTTTGAGGGTAGAAGTCGATCCTCTAGTGTACAGGAATGTGATTCTAATATTGAATACATCTTGTTCCTGCAGGACCTGGTGAAGAGTCACCTGATGTACGCGGTGCGTGAGGAGGTGGAGGTGCTGAAGGAGCAGATCAAGGAGCTGGTGGAGAAGAACTCTCAGCTGGAGCAGGAGAACACGCTTCTGAAGAACCTGGCCAGTCCCGAGCAGCTGGCCCAGTTCCAGGCGCAGGTCCAGTCCGGTTCTCCCACCTCAGGGGCCCCGCCGGCCCCCACGCCCAACCCGGGCCCCGGGGCCACCGCGTGACGGACCCCGCCCACACTGTGAACGGACTCACGCATGAACATTCGCCACGCTCTGACTTCATCGCACACCTTGCTGTCAAACGTCACGCGTAAAGCGCTTCACCCGCCTCAGACAATCAGTGCTAACCGAGCCGGAGCTGAGCCGGAGCCGGGCCGAGCCGGAGCCACATTCTCCTCCTGTTTTTATGATGATTTCGTTACTGGTTTTACTTTGTTTGCCTTTTATTTTTGTTTTAGCTGTATTGAATAAATGAGCAATTTGTAGTCGACACACAAGACCAAACGAGGGCGAATGTGAACTTTGACCTCAGTGTTGTGGGAATCTGGGACTGTTCAGAGGCTCAAGTGTTTGTGTGTAAAAATAAAACGTGGGGCCATGAATCAAGTTTCACGATGAGAACGAAAACACACACACACACACACACACGGACTTCCTCACGGACGATTAAGTTATTTGCCTTACAGTCCATCGCTCTGCTCAGTGATCGTGACCCTTGACCTCACAGTACATGCATGTTTCCTTCAAACGATGTGACGTCATGCAGTTGCACATTGACTTTAATAAATGACCATGAAATGAAAGCTGGTGTCCTGCTGCGCTCCTTCACACGGGAACAGACACCGCTGGCTCTCTAGTAGCTGTCGGTCAGTCAGTGCTGCTAATGTTAATTCTGTGACCCAATCATGACCCCAAACACCTTTACATGACCTCAAGGCAAAGCAAAACCAGTGTATTTGTCATGCACTGTTCAGTTTTGAGGTCTATTTTAAAGTGTTCCTATTGTGCTCGAATGAGAAGAAGTGATTCTGAAACGAGTCGTCAGTAATTCAGTCTCTGCTGATCCTGTGTAGGTTTGTAACTCATTAGCATAATGCCAGCCTGTGGTGTTGATTGGCTAAGCAGTGTCTCTTAGCCCCGCCCCCAAACACTGTAGTGCATCTGAGACTGAGAGAGTTTGGTTCGTGTTCATGTTTTTTTTTGTTTTTTATTTATTTACAGGGGCAATGCACATTAATAAACATAAATGTAAACGTGCCAGAATTAGCTTGACAGAATGTTAAAAGGTCACCCTAAAAACAGAGACAGAGCATCACACATATACACATCATATAAGAAAAAATTAGGAGAATTAGGAGAAGACGCTGTTTTCTGAGATTGATACGGTAAAACCCACGCCATCGTTACTGTTCGTATCACTGTGATCAAGAGCTGAGATTCAGATATGATAATGATCATTTGCTTTCTGACCAATCACAGCAGAGCATCTCTCAGAGAGGCGGAGCTTAGAGAGACTGAATCTTCAAACGAAGCGTTTCAGACACTGAGAGGAAAGAGCTGAAGCTGCAGTGGAGATTATGAGGAGATTAAAGTGTTATTGATCTTGGATGAATGTAAAACTATCCAAAACAAAAATTACGGAACATAAAAAAGTAGCATCATGGGGCACTTCAAGTGTCCATTTCATTGCACTTTATCTATTTGCGTCTGTAGATTTCAATCTTTAAAGGCTGTAAAATCTCCACTTCTGCAGCGTTACACAAACCGAAGGGTTGTTCATTCAGCATCATCATCATAGAACATTGTACTTCTATAAACATGGTGAAAATGTATTTGTTTGTGTCTGTTTACAGTCTCTTCTGATTTATGAAGTGATAAAAAGAGAAATCCAGAATTTCCCCTCCGGAAAAACCTTTAATATTTTGACGAATCAAACAAGAATTAAGAATCTGGCTTCTGGAAAATGTATGTAAATGAGTGCATATTTAAATAAGATAATGCTTCGTTTGCATTTTTAAATGTAGCATTTAAGAGAGCATGAAATATAAATCAGCTGTCTTAATGTGCTGAAGTTGATGTATATATTAATTAGTCTTTTATTAGTCCTAAATAACTAAACATAGACATGAAGAAGCTAACTTTAGTCGTCTGACCGATGACTGATTCACACTCACGACATCATCCATCTAGTTGTTTGTTCTTCCACAGACGGACTATCATCTCATCTTCAAGCCTGATATGTAATTATTGTAAGACAGTTCAATTTTTAAATGGAAGAGTTTATTGAACGTTTAGACAAAATATATTTTATTAAAGTTTCCTTATGTGTTTTATGTTGAGGATCATATTTGATCCATCAGGCTCATATCGTCTGATATAGTGAGAATATGCAGGAAAAACAGCTTTATTCTGAGGTTTGCTACAGATTCAGATATTTATATGAAATGCTGATGATCGTAATGTAAATAAACCGTACAGAAGATACTTATAAAACGCATGTAATATCGAGGCCGTATCAGATATGATGCTGTGGCTTTATAGGGTTAATATGTGTTGCTGATGGTCACTGGACTTCTGGTGTGACCTTTGACTTTAAGCCCCGCCCCATCTTCCCCACAGCAGCCAATCAGCAGCAGTGCTTGCTGAAGCATCTGAAGCCTCGTGTGTCTGAATGTGTTTCCTGTTTGATCGGAGCCCAACAGGAAGTTGCTCCTCACAGCCTGAAATGTTCTCCATCAGCAGTTCAGATTTATTCCACATTAACGATAAAGTGTTTGTTCAGCGGATGTGAAATGCAGGTTTCTCTGCTGATGATGTGAACGTTTGTGCAGAACATTATTTATACATCGTTTTGTTCTGAAAAACGTTTATTTGGACGTTCGTCTTAACTTTTTTTTGTTTCAGAGAACATACAAATGTAACGTTTCTCATAATGTTTGAAGAACGGAATGTTCCCTTAATGTTCACATGACCAAGAAGATCGTCTGCATGTGTTGAACTTTCAGAGAACATTCAGAAGTAATGATTTCATAACTTAACGGGAACATTAGAACTGGGGTATGATGACTTTTGACCTACATTGTTTTCCACATAGATTTGAACAGGATATTTTGTGACAGTGATTCAGGAACATTCCCATCAACCAATCAGATCACGTCTGATGATGAAACACTTCCTGTTGAATGTTCATTTGGGGAGGTTTTATTGAACACTGCAAGTTTAAAATACTTCACAGTTCTTAATGACCTCAATCATTCCTATGAAAAATGATATTTTATTTATTTTGATTTGAACTCAGTGAACCTGCAGAGCTAGTTTCTAGTTACAAGTGCATTTAAATGCAAAACAAAATGCTGATTGAAAAACATCTCACTAAGCACCTGTTTTAAAGGTTTACATGTATATGTGACGGCTAATAAACATTTAATGAACATTTAAAAACAAAATTTTTCAGAATTTTAGAATGTTTTGGACCACAGAAAAGTGGGAAATGTTCCAAACACAAGTTTTGAGTGTGTACTTGTGTCACTGGTCAGCGCTGGTGTTCCTCCAGGCGAGTCCGCAGATCGCGCAGCTGCTGCTCCAGGTGTGTGACGTCACTGCGCAGATGCCAGTGTCCCGACTGGGCCTTCATCAGCTGACTGCGCAGACGCTTCAGGACCGCCTCACATCTGCGCTGCTCAATCTGAGCACAGAAACTCAAGTCAAGTCTCCTTCATTTATACAGCGCTTTTACAACACAGTGTTTCAAAGCAGCTTTACGGAGATAACAGGAAAATAATGCAACGAAACATCACGAGGATCACGTTTGAATTCGTCTCGTAATCGATGAGGTTTGCATCATTTTCCTGTTTATGACTTAATTTGATGAGGGCAATTTGTAAAGAAAGACACTCGCCTGCGCACATATATATGCAAACGCACATATCTATAGACTAAACATGTGATACGCATGTGTGCCGTCAGCGTTCTCACAGATTCACGTTTTTGAAGTTTTCACAGAGATGATAACGCTTTTAAAAATGTTGACCGTTTGCACCAGAACCTGTGTCAGAGTGTGTGTTCTCCAGCTCCAGAGTGTGTGTTCTCCAGCTCCAGAGTGCGTGTTCTCCAGCTCCAGAGTGCGTGTTCTCCAGCTCCAGAGTGCGTGTTCTCCAGCTCCAGAGTGCGTGTCCTCCAGCTCCAGAGTGCGTGTTCTCCAGCTCCAGAGTGCGTGTTCTCCAGCTCCAGAGTGCGTGTTCTCCAGCTCCAGAGTGCGTGTGTTCTCCAGCTCCAGAGTGCGTGTTCTCCAGCTCCAGAGTGCGTGTTCTCCAGCTCCAGAGTGCGTGTTCTCCAGCTCCAGAGTGCGTGTTCTCCAGCTCCAGAGTGCGTGTTCTCCAGCTCCAGAGTGCGTGTCCTCCAGCTCCAGAGTGCGTGTGTTCTCCAGCTCCAGAGTGCGTGTTCTCCAGCTCCAGAGTGCGTGTTCTCCAGCTCCAGAGTGCGTGTTCTCCAGCTCCAGAGTGCGTGTCCTCCAGCTCCAGAGTGCGTGTTCTCCAGCTCCAGAGTGCGTGTGTTCTCCAGCTCCAGAGTGCGTGTGTTCTCCAGCTCCAGAGTGCGTGTTCTCCAGCTCCAGAGTGCGTGTGTTCTCCAGCTCCAGAGTGCGTGTTCTCCAGCTCCAGAGTGCGTGTTCTCCAGCTCCAGAGTGCGTGTTCTCCAGCTCCAGAGTGCGTGTCCTCCAGCTCCAGAGTGCGTGTGTTCTCCAGCTCCAGAGTGCGTGTGTTCTCCAGCTCCAGAGTGCGTGTTCTCCAGCTCCAGAGTGCGTGTTCTCCAGCTCCAGAGTGTGTGTTCTCCAGCTCAAACACGGTGTGTGAATGAACGGGCAGAACACGTTAAAGTTTCTGTTTCCTGTGAGAACGGTGTGTGTTTGCGGCCGCTAAGTTAATAACTAATGATCTTTACAACGGAAGTGAATCAATCAAACTAACTTTATCTGGACAATAACTTTATTCTAGATCTGCTGTAAAGCCTAATCTCTGTTACTGTAATCTCCTGTTATCACTGTAAAGCTGCTGTGAAACTCTGTATTAGAGCGCTGGATAAATGAAGGAGACTCGACTGACGCTGCTATGGATCGGTCTGTACTGTATAAAGCTCGGTTTACCTCGATCTCTCTCCTCAGCTGTGTGTGTGTTCGCTGTTCCTCCTCCAGTTGAGCTCTCCTCTCCTTCAATGTCCGTCTGCCGTCGTGAATATTCACCTTAAGAAAGTCAATTTCCTTCTGGAAAAATCCAAACAAACAAAGCATGAAGTTTCCATCCACCTATTTTATGCTCATTTTGGAGTACATAAAAACACACGCTCAACTGAGGCTGATGATGTTTGTATCTGATAAGAAGACATGCGCATAAACTATGATGGAAACACATTTACTGAATAAATCCCTCAATAAACTCATGTGACTTTGGCTCAGCGTCAGCTGTGACTGGATAACTGGAGTAGCCAGCGGACCAATGGCCTCGCAGCGTCTCTAATGTTGGTTTGGTGTTTCTGAAATAGGCCTGTCGCGATAATTAAATAACCATCTGATCGCGATTATTTGATCTAACCGTGATTGTTTTAGACAACCGCGATTATTGCGCTCTTTTATAGGCCAGGTGCACAAGGGAGTCATGGACCAAAAGAAATAGACAAGCACTAATTAAGTTTTCCAGCAATATATTCAAAGTCATCTGGAGCCATTCTATAGCTTAATGTGAGGGACAGAAATATATTTACATCGTTAAATTAAAGTTCACGGAAACTCGTCTTCCCTTCTCTGCAGCTGTCAATCATTCTCCGTTCAGCATTCAAACAGCGCGCCTCGTCCGGTTACGACAGGAAACTCTCACCAATATGATATATTTACCTTATAATACTTGATCTGTAGAAAAAGGGCTGTGGATTTGCATACAATTATTTTATTTTGCTGGAGTTTATTGCTGTTTCTAAACAACTCGCTACCGTGTGCCTGTTAGATCACACACAGCACAAGGACTATGAATTGGCATCAAACGCACAATAACTGGAATTTAAAACTGTGAAGAAACAAACGATCAATAAACTGTTGGACAGATATACACTAGGATTTGTGAGCTCGATATTTCTTTGCTTTGTGCCGTGAAGTTTTAAATGCGCATTGTGACCCTATGTTGCTTTGAGCACATCATTCTGCACCCGCGAAACGCATACGTGCTTTGTGCCGCTCTGTTTCGAAGTGTTTCATATTTTCGTGTTTTTTTTTGCACTGTAAGATTATTAAAAGCCTATCTTGTTCTGTTCTTTCGTATATATCATATCTTGTTGCCCCATTAAAGCTGCACAATACATTTAAAATAGCATAATTTAATTGTATATTATTTGTGTATAGTGTGTAGATAGACAGATAGACAGACACACACACATACATACATTTGATGCTCAAGAAACATTCATTATTATTATCAATGTTGATATATATATATATATATATATATATATATATATATATGATTCTTTACATTCATATATATAAATAAAATGTAATTAATACATTAATTAATTTTATAAGAGTACTAATAGTAATTTGTCATTTGTTTTTATCAACATGTTTAGATTTCATAAAATTACGGTGCAGATTTTTATTACTTTTGCTGCTGATTAATACACTAACTAAGTTTATTAAGAAAATTGTCATAGCTATTGAATACATTTATTTCATATTTAAAGGTGTAAACTGTAATCTTACACTGCAAAATGATAACTTACCAAGGATTAAATTCATCACAATTATTTAATGAATGAAGCACACAAAAAAATTATGATAAAGCCCTAAAACAGACAATTAATCGCCAAAGCCCTAAAACGGGCAATTAATCGGCATAACCGCAATTATTTTTTAGACAATTAATCGTCACCCAGATTTCATAATCGTGACAGGCCTATTCTGAAAAGCGAGTGGAAGTGTGTGATCAGAATGATGTGGTTTAAGTCCCTCCAGAAGCGCCTCACACACACGAGTGTGTTCCCGAACACCAGCATCCGAACGCCAGAGAACATGACAGCGTTTACTGTGTTTCGTCTGACGCTCAGAGACACACTCGTTTATGATGGAGGGAGAAAGAGTAAGATAGGAGAAACGTACAGTTTATTACTGATATTTAGTGACGGTTTTGAGCACATGGGATGGAAACGCAGTATGTGAGAGTGAGTACCTTTTATGATTGTCGGATGCACTTTTATGATGGACAGATGCACTTTTATGATTGTCGGATGCACTTTTATGATGGACAGATGCACTTTTATGATGGACAGATGCACTTTTATGATTGTCGGATGCACTTTTATGATGGACAGATGCACTTTTATGAT
>CM038631.1:602500-632500 GCA_021554675.1 Leuciscus idus | reverse complement strand
AGAACGACAACAGTGGATTGATGCACCGGGATCGCGCTGATGTCGGCGGCTCTGATGCGGATCCTGAGGCGCGTTTCGCCTCGTCTTCAAACTGTGAGAATCTGCAGATCAAACAGCCACAAAACTGCGGATTTCCTGAAGAACGAGGCGGTTCAGAGACGCATTAAACGTGTGATGGACGAGCAGAAGAGTATTACAGCTCGTTTAGAGAGAGGACAGATGACGGAGTCTGACAGGAGAGCTTTAAACCAAACACTAGTGGAAGCGTCGAGGGTCATTAACGCGTTTGAGAAAACTCAACTAGCTCTCAGAGAACTGGCAGAGATACAGACTCTCATTCACAGTGAGTGTTTCTTCCCAGCATCACTCTAACAGACTGTACTAACACTACCAGAAATAACTAACCCCAACTCTACCTGATAATCAACATTAACAGATAATTAACCCCAACTCTACCAGATAATCAACATTATCAGATAATTAACCCTTACTCTACCAGATAATTAACCCTTACTCTACCAGATAATTAACCCCAACTCTACCAGATAATTAACCCCAACTCTACCAGATAATCAACATTATCAGATAATTAACCCTAACTCTACCAGATAATTAACCCCAACTCTACCAGATAATCAACATTAACAGATAATTAACCCCAACTCTACCAGATAATCAACATTATCAGATAATTAACCCTTACTCTACCAGATAATTAATCCCAACTCTACCAGATAATCAACATTATCAGATAATTAACCCTAACTCTACCAGATAATTAACCCCAACTCTACCAGATAATCAACATTATCAGATAATTAACCCTTACTCTACCAGATAATCAACATTATCAGATAATTAACCCTTACTCTACCAGATAATTAACCCTTACTCTACCAGATAATCAACATTAACAGATAATTAACCCTAACTCTACCAGATAATTAACCCTAACTCTACCAGATAATCAACATTATCAGATAATTAACCCTTACTCTACCAGATAATTAACCCCAACTCTACCAGATAATCAACATTAACAGATAATTAACCCCAACTCTACCAGATAATCAACATTATCAGATAATTAACCCTTACTCTACCAGATAATTAATCCCAACTCTACCAGATAATCAACATTATCAGATAATTAACCCTAACTCTACCAGATAATTAACCCCAACTCTACCAGATAATCAACATTATCAGATAATTAACCCTTACTCTACCAGATGATCAACATTAACAGATAATTAACCCTAACTCTACCAGATAATTAACCCTAACTCTACCAGATAATCAACATTATCAGATAATTAACCCTTACTCTACCAGATAATTAACCCCAACTCTACCAGATAATCAACCTTAACAGATATTTATCCCTTTACCAGATAATCAACATGATCAGATAATTAACCCTTACTCTACCAGATAATTAACCCTTACTCTACCAGATAATCAACCTTAACAGATATTTATCCCTTTACCAGATAATCAACATGATCAGATAATTAACCCTTACTCTACCAGATAATTAACCCTTACTCTACCAGATAATCAACATTAACAGGTAACTAACCCCAACTCTACCAGATAATTAACCCTTACTCTACAAGATAATCAACATTAACAGATAATTAACTCTAACTCTACCAGATAATTAACCCTAACTCTATATATACCCTTTAAAGAGTACAGATTGTTTCAAAGCAGCTTCACGCTAATAAAAAAATCAATGATGCAAACTTGATGATGCCACATAACTAAGAAAAAAATTGTGCTTTGGTAAATCATAATGATGACAAAAATGTGAAGTCATAATTTCGTTTTTGTCTATAATTTTGACTTATTTCATATTTTCGACTTTCATCTCATAATTATGACTGTCATAATATTGATTTTTTTATCTCATAATTGATTGTCATCAACTTTTTATCTCATAATCAGACTTTTAACCTCATAATTGATTGTCATATCAACTTTTTTCTCATAATCATGACTTTTTGTCGCAATTTCGATTTAGTATAATAATTATGACTTTTTGTCATAATTTCAATTTAGTATATCATAATTTCCAGTTTTTTAATACTGTCATAATTTTGACGTTTTATCTCAATTATGACTTAGTATGTAAATAATTTTGACTTTTTGTTATAAATTTGATGTAGTTTGTCGTAGTAATTGAATAACAGTGTCAGGTGAATTGTGACAGGCGCTGATCTGAGAATCCGCTCTCCAGAAGACAGAAGTGTTCTCCATATTCTCAGTGTTCTTCATATTCTCAGTGTTCTTCATGAGTTCTTCATGAGTTCTTCATGAGTTCTTCATGTGTTCTTCATGTGTTCTCCATGTGTTCCAGACACCAGTGCTGAAGATCAGCAGATGCTCGAGCTCCTGCGAGAGGAACATGAAGAGCTGAGCAGAAGAGTAAAGCAGCTCAATACGAAGGTTTGGACGGTTCCTTCACTCGTCCATCAGGAACGGTGTCAGGAGAAAGTCAGATGTTGTTTTCCCATTGCAGCTGATGGAGACGCTGGTTCCCGTCGAGGATCTGGACCACAGGAGTGTTGTGCTCGAGGTCGCATCGGGACGGACCACCGGAGGTTTGATCCCGTTCCCGTCAGACACCAGAGGTTCGCTGACGTGTGTGTGTGTGTGATGTGTGTGTGTGTGTGTGTGTGTGTGTGTGTAGGAGACATCTGCCAGCAGTTCACGCGAGAGATCTTCGATATGTACCAAGGCTTCGCCTGCTATAAACACTGGGACTTTGAGGTCTGCAATTACACTCCGGCAGATTACGGTACGCCTCACTCATCCACCGGCACAGGGGTCCTCACACTCAACTGAACCAGACCATTAAAGTAGTTAATATTATGAAATAATTCATAATTATTTATAGTAATAATACATATATAGTAATAATTACGAAATATTTGTTAATTATGAAATATTAATATAGAGTTATTAATCTATTAAATAAAAATAAATAAAAAGTATTTGTTTTTAATCTATTAAATAGATTAAATTAGAGTAAAATGTCATTAAAAATGTAATTAAAATGAATAAAATAGTTATGTGTGACTGTGTGTGCGTGTGTGTGTGTGTGTGTGTGTGTCAGGAGGGCTTCACCATGCCGCCGTCAGGATCTCGGGGGACTCAGTGTTTCGCTGGCTGAGGTTCGAGGGAGGGACTCATCGAGTGCAGAGGATTCCTGAAGTCGGTCTGTCGTCACGCATGCAGCGGATCCACACGGGAACCGTGACCGTTATAGTTCTGCCGCAGCCACGCGAGGTCCGTTGTGATGCATTTTTTAATTAATCATAATTAACATTTATTTTTCTTGCAGGAATAACATTTATATGCTTTTAAATCCTAAATGTTTTCAAACCACTCAGTCAGTGTGTGTGTGTGTGTGTGTGTGTTATAATTATCAGTTTAATTTTGCAGGTGTCAGGGACACTCTAACACACACTCGATCGCTGCTCAGCTGCGTTGTGCTTGTGTGTGTGAGTTTGTTCTGATGTGTGTGACGTGTAATAACTCTGCAGGTGGACGTTCACATCGCGGCTAAAGACCTGCGTATCGACACGTTCAGGTCTCGCGGCGCCGGCGGACAGAGCGTCAACACCACCGACAGCGCCGTACGCGTGGTTCACCTGCCCACAGGTGCGGGTTATGATGACACAGGGTTATGATGACACAGGGTTATGACACGACACAGGGTTATGACACAACACAGGGTTATGATGACACAGGGTTATGACACGACTATGACACGACACAGGGTTATGACACGACTATGACACGACACAGGGTTATGACACGACACAGGGTTATGACACGACACAGGGTTATGATGACACAGGGTTATGATGACACAGGGTTATGACACAACAGGGTTATGACACGACAGGGTTATGACACGACTATGACACGACACAGGGTTATGACACAACACAGGGTTATGATGACACAGGGTTATGACACGACACAGGGTTATGACACGACTATGACATGACACAGGGTTATGACACAACACAAGGTTATGATGACACAGGGTTATGATGACACAGGGTTATGACACGACACAGGGTTATGACACGACTATGACACAACACAGGGTTATGACACGACTATGACACAATACAGGGTTATGACACGACTATGACACGACAGGGTTATGACACGACTATGACACGACACAGGGTTATGACACGACTATGACACGACACAGGGTTATGACACAATTATGACACGACACAGGGTTATGACATGACACAGGGTTATGACACGACTATGACACGACACAGGGTTATGACACGACACAGGGTTATGACACGACTATGACACGACACAGGGTTATGACACAACACAAGGTTATGATGACACAGGGTTATGATGACACAGGGTTATGACACGACACAGGGTTATGACACGACTATGACACAACACAGGGTTATGACACGACTATGACACAATACAGGGTTATGACACGACTATGACACGACACAGGGTTATGACACGACTATGACACAACACAGGGTTATGACACGACTATGACACGACACAGGGTTATGACACAACTATGACACGACACAGGGTTATGACACGACTGACACGACACAGGGTTATGACACGACTATGACACGACACAGGGTTATGACACAACTATGACACGACACAGGGTTATGACACAACTATGACACGACACAGGGTTATGACACGACTGACACGACACAGGGTTATGACACGACTATGACACGACACAGGGTTATGACACAACTATGACACGACACAGGGTTATGACACGACTGACACGACACAGGGTTATGACACGACACAAGGTTATGACACGACTATGACATGACACAGGGTTATGATGACACAGTGTTATGATGACATAGGGTTATGATGACACAGGGTTATGATGACATAGGGTTATGACACGACTATGACACGACACAGGGTTATGACACGACACAGGGTTATGACACTTAAAGGGATAGTTCACCAAAAATGAAAATTAGCCCATGATTTACTCAAACTCAAGTCATCCTAGGTGTATATGACATTCTTCTTTCAGACGAACACAATCAGAGTTATAATAAAAAATATTGTATATTATAGATAGATGCACTTTTATGGCCTTCAAAACACAAACGGCCATTCACTGTCATTATAAAGCTTGGAAGAGCCAGGACATTTTTTAATATAACTCTGATTATGTTCGTCTGAAAGAAGAATGTCATAAACACCTAGGATGACTTGAGTTTGAGTAAATCATGGGCTAATTTTCAGTTTTGGTGAACTATCCCAGTAATATTACTGATTTGACTGCATCAGATGAGAACAAAACTGAACTGATCTGAATAACGACACTTTTGCCTCTTTACAGCTGAATTTGCATCACCGATTCTACTATTGTCCTGTTTCCCACGGTGAGTCTGGACTCAGTTTATCTTCTGTGTTCAGGAACGGTCGCTGAGTGCCAGCAGTTTCGCTCTCAGCTGAAGAACCGCGACACGGCGCTGCGTGTTCTCCGAGCGCGACTGTACCAGTGCATCATGGGACAGCAGAGAGAGCAAACGCACAGCGCTCGCAGACAACAGGCCAGTTCACCAATCCAGCCCAACACAACTGATGACATCACTCATTTTGCTTCTTGACTGAAGAATGTTTAGATATCTGTGCTGGAAAACGACACCCTGAGGAACAGCATCATTGTTTGCAGTGCAGGGTTTGATATTAACATCTATAAAGACTTTTAATAACATGTGTTTGTGTGTCTCAGGTGGGCTCTCGATGTCAGTCGGACAGAATACGCACTTACAACTTCAGTCAAGATCGAGTGACGGACCACAGGATTGGTCATGTGACGCGTGACATCAAGGTAACATGTTTTAAAACTACAGATCATAAACTAAGCATTTAAATATCATCTTAAAAATACATATTATTGGCAGATATTGATTTGTATATGCATTTTCAGTATCTGCTATACTGGTATAAAGATCTCATTGATTTACAATCACCAGAATGTCATATAAATATCAGGTTCTGCAGAAAACAGGGTATTTTTGCTCAATTTCACTCTGAATAAAATGAGTTTTTTCCTCCATATTCTCACTATATCAGACTATAGGAGCCATAAAAGCCTGAAGGATCAAACATGATACTCAACATAAAACACATTTTTATATTTCATGTAAAGGTTCAATAACATTTAAAAAGATATGCCAGGCTTTACAGGGTTATATGTGTGTTGTTTGCAGGGTTTCTTGCGGGGCGGTGAAGATCTGGAGGATCTGATCCGAATCCTTCAGGAGAAACACGACCTGCTCAAACTCGACGACATCAGCTGATCCACACACACGTCCTCACACTGTCTCTGTTCTGTACATATTTCCTGTCATTAAACTATATTCTATATGTATAACAAGCAGCTTCATGTCTCTCCTCATTAATACAGTCCGTCCAGTAAAAGCTAAAGCTCAAACATCAACATTCAGCGTTAAAAATAAGACTAAGATATCCAAGAATGACCGATCACTGCAGGTCACATGACAATCAGCCTTCAGTCAGACTGTTAATGTTTACATGTTAATGTCTTATATTGAGCTGGCTGATATTATGGCATATATTTTGTTGAGTATGTATCATTATGTGAGTAAAAGTTGTATACATACAAGTTAAGTTTTCATTTTGTGGAGTTCATCATGAGACGGCTGTAATAGTGTTGATGATGTGGGTGTGGAGAGCGACTATCAACTCGATATCGAGGCATTGAGCCTATCAGACGCTCACAGAAACACTCCTGATGACACGCTATCACCAAAACACACGTATTCAGGCTGAATCATGTAGAGACGGGACAGAAATGAAAGAAACTGTAGAGCAGAAACAAAGTTTGTTGCATTATTTTCCTGTTATCACTGTAAAGCTGCTTTGGAACAGCCTGTGTTGTAAAAATACAATAACATACAATACAATAACAACTAAAAAACCTAAACTAAAACACAGGAAAGGAACTGGAATTATGTCATTTTAATGTAAAAAGTTTTAATGTCATTTGAGGAGAATGTCGTGAGCAATGAAAGTCTCGATTCCTCTGTAAGACATTAAGTGGTAATTAAACTATGGCTTTAATTCTTCAAAGCCAAATTACAAATATTCTAAAGCACTCACACCACAGCATGGAAGCTCGTTTCTGCCATGGAATACATTTTCATCTTACAATTGTGAGTTTATATCTTGTGAGAAAAGTTACAATTGCACAATTGTTTATTCTGTGTTTCAAACTAGCTTCCACACACCAGACATCATCACTGAAACACTCAGAAGCAAAACTGATTCCTGGAAATATTCACAAAAAAAAGGTATTTTAAGGCAGTTAAAACGTCGCCTGCCAACAATTTATAAAATACAAAAAATTCTAAAGCGAAGAAGCTGTGAAGACTCGTCTCAGTCTATAGTGGAGAAGCTCTACTCGTCCTTCCCTCTCTGCCGGAGGATCCTGGATTTGCCGTTCTCGGTTTTCCTCTTCCTGAAAGTGGTTCCGGTGCTGTCTTCGGGCCCCAGAGACGTGATGGTGCGCTCCTTAAACGGGGGCCGGGGCTCTGGGGGGGCGACGGATGGAGCCGGGGCGAAACTTTCCACCTGAGGAAGCTGAAGATCCACCTTCTCACTGCAGACGAGAACACACACACACACACACACACACACGTCAAGTCAAGTCACCTTCACTTATACAGCACTTTACCAATATAGATGTTTCACAGCGACAATAGGAGATTACAGTAACAGAGATTAGGCTTTATAGCAGCTCTAGAATAAAGTTATTGTCCAGATAAAGTTAGTTTTGATTGATTCACTTCCGTTGTAAAGATCATTAGTTATTAACCTTGTTAGTTATCACCTTGGATCCTGTTTCAGAGTGTGTGTTCTCGAGCTCCAAACACTGAGTGTGAATGAACGGCCAGAACACATTAAAGGTTCTGCTTTCAGTGAAAACTGTGTCGTGTTAGCGGCCCCTAAGTTTTGCAACAAACCCTAACACTACAATTTATATTGTTAAAAGTGCTATATAAATGAAGGAGACTTGACTTGACATCTCTGATGTTTCGGCTGGTTTTGCTGACATTACAAAAAGTAACATGTCCTAAACGTCAAACGTTTATGAAACAGAAACAGCATCAGATATTTTCTTCTGTATTGTGACGTACATCCGAGTGTAACGGGTCTTGGTTGTGTGCATCAGTTGCTGATTGGATGTTGAGATGTGGGCGTGGCACTCAGAAGTGTATGCAGATGAGCGTGAGCTTGTAGGGGCGGAGCTTAATCACACTAAACGATTGGAGAATCCTGCATACGTCACCAGAAGATCCAGTTACGACAGTCTGATTAAACATTACAAGGTCAAAACTTTTTTTTAAAAGATGAAACATGCGCAAATGAATCGTTCATAATAAAATCAATAACGTATTTAGAAAATAGATTCTAAATGCGTGTTATAGATTTAAAAAATAGTGGATTTGCATTTCATGCCAACTTTAAATGTATTAATATTTAGGCATGACCCAAGGAATCTAAGTCTCGTGATTTTAGGCCAAACTGTTCAGAAGTTATAAGCATTTCTCCTGACCACTAGGTGGCACTGCGCTGAAACTGTGCAGGTTTCCTCGGGTCATGGTTGTCATAACACACACCAAGTTTGGTCAGAATGTGCTGAAGTGTTGCGGAGATATAGCCTCATACCCATTTTGACGTGCTCTTCGTTCACACGTTATTTAGAGAACGATTTGATGAATCGACTTGAATTTTTTTTGTTGGCAAAAAGTTTGAAAAAGTCATTTTTTTGGAAAATTCAAAACGGCGGAAAAAATTCAATGACAGAAAATGACATCATAGGGTGCAATCGAATCATCTTGAGCCAAGGAAGCAGAGGAAACGTTGGTTTCTAGCCCTTACGATTCATAAGTTATTAGCATTAACGTGTGTGGAACTTTGGACAGTTGGTGGCGCTAGAGCGATTGAGTTACAGAGTCCAGGATTGCTGTGGTTCGTTTTCAGACTGTCCTCTAATCAGAGACTTCCAGAGGAGAAGAAGAAGAAGAAGAAGAAGAAGAAGACGATGACTAACGGACACAACAGACGCTAATGCTCCTTCGCCCCTAACTAAACCCTAACATAACTAAAATTAACATTTTAAATTTAAACTAAAAAGATCAAAATAAAAGCTAATTCAAAACTTTAATAATTTGGTTTTTAAGTGTAATTCACCTCACGAACACACAGTGTTATTCTGACCAGCATCTGATGAATTTACACCCAATATCTCATAAGAACACATTAGTCTTACTATGGATCTTCCACCGGCGTGATTCGTTCCCAGGATCCGTATGGATTGATCTTTCTGGCTCTCTTCACAGGGATCACGATCTCCTTCACTGCGACAGGAGCGCTCGTTTCTTCCTCTTTCTCCTCAGCGTTCCCTCCATCATCTGGGGTTTTCTCTCCTCCGTCGTCTGGGGTTTTCTCTCCTGATGAGTCTGATGACGTTTGGATCGGCTCGTCTTTTCTTTTCTGTGTGGAGAACAAACACATTGACGTATCGTACAGGAGTGTGTTTCCCGTACAGCGCTGTAACTCGCTGCTTCACTGCTATAGTACGATACATCGCTGAGAGAATCAACTAGCGAGTCACGACTGTTTCCCATATTGTCTTAAGTTGGTCGTTCAACCGTTGGTTAATGATGTCACGCAGGTGTTGAGTAATAACTACTGTTAATGAATCTGTTTAAGATCGAATTAATGCGAGATGTTTGCTATAAGTTAGACACGGCATCTGAGGAATATTCCTCATTTCTCAGTTATTTTGCTTTATTTCCAGATTCACTCATAGACTCGTTCTTACACTACAGCTCGTTCACACGTGCGCACTCTTCAACACCACGCTCTACATCTCTCGACAAACTAAAAAGACGTAAATTTGTATGTATTCTAAATAACAGATATAGATTGCACTGAATGTCAGCTTGCTTATTCTGCTCAAGATCAGGATTTATTGAGTCCACATGAAAACTAGAAACTGCTTCTAACCGTAGGTCGAGATCTGTCGTCCCACACACACAACTCTGCGATGCTGTTTGCGAATGTTCATTAGAACGATGTTTTCGGGAAACACACACTCGCTGAACTGCTGATGACGACGGATCTTGCCACTATAGTGGGCTAACGATGGTTTCAGGAAACACACCCGAGTGTTTGTGTGGCAGTGAATGTGGCCGCCAGCGTCTCACCCTGAAACTGATCTTCACTCCGCTGGTTTCTTTGGTTTGCTCTGGTTCTGGTTCTGGTTCTGGTGTGTCTTTGGGAGGGTCAGACGAGTCTTCTTCTGCAGACGGTGGCTCGGGATGAACGGGAGAAGAGTTCTCAGCCGTTATCATCAGGTCACGAGGAGATTCAACACCAGGAGGAGAAATGTCTTCCGAACTAAAGCCATCCGGTTTTTCCCAGCTGGATTCTGGTCAGGATGAGAAATCAAACAAATTTTTAGTCGTTTCCGTGTGTCCATGTGAACTGGTTTATCTGTACAGAGGTGAAGGGAAGGAGGCCCTTGTGTTTAGATATGCGTGTGTGTATGTTTCTTACGGCCGGTCTCAGTGTTGTAGTAGTACATATATCCATCAGGACTCACGGCCTCCATCCACGCAGCGGCTGACGGATCCTGCGCATGTAAACGTGTCGTTAGATCAGTAACACACAACCTCAGACTCACACACACTCAGACGGATGAGTTTAGTTCACCTGCATGTGTCCCACGACTGATGATGACGAGCTCTCGTCCAGGAACCCGTCCGGTTTCTCCCACTGCGACTCTGAGGACACGGACACACAGTGAGAACACGGACACGCGTGTGCATGTGAAGCTCATGTGTGGCGTCTCACCTCCTGTGGTGGTGTTGAAATAATACAGCTGGCCGTCGCCTGTGGTTCCTCCCACCCAGACCTCGGGCCGGCTGCGGCTGCTGGTTCCTGACGGCATGTTTCCTGACGGCACGTTTGCGGGACGTTTTTTGGGTTTTTTCTGCGTTTTAGCAGCAGGAGGTTCTGGTGGAGGCAAACTCACGCCTGCACAGAGACACGAGGACATCAGCTTGATCACATACGGGACTGTAAACATGTTGAAAATCAGTGTTTGGGGAAGTAACGCATTACAAGTGACACGCATTATGTAATCAGATTACTTTTTTATGTAACGAGTAAAGTAACAAATTACAAGTAACGTGCATTAAGTAATCAGATTACTTTGTTGATGTTACGAATAAAGTAATGCATTACAAGTGACACGCATTATGTAATCAGATTACTTTTTTATGTAACGAGTAAAGTAACAAATTACAAGTAACGTGCCTTACGTTACCAGATTACTATTCTGATTTAACTAGTAAAGTAACAAGTAACAAGTTACAAGTAACGTGCATCATGTAATCAGATTACTTTTTCATGTAACGAATAAAGTAATAGATTACAGCATACATTAGATGATCAGATTACTTTGATGTAACGAGTAACGCATTACAAGTAACGTGCATTACGTAATCAATTACTTTTTATGAGTTAAGTAACACATTACAAGTAACATGCATTGCTTAATTAGATTACTTTGACGTAACAAGTAATGCATTACAAGTAAAGTGCCTTACGTTACCAGATTAGTATTCTGATTTAACGAGTTAAGTAACAAGTTACAAGTAATGTGCATCATGTAATCAGATCAAATTTTTGATGTTACGAATAAAGTAATACACTACAACATACATTAGATGATCAGATTACTTTGATGTAACGAGTAACACATTACAAGTAACATGCATTACGTAATCAGATCAAATTTTTGATGTTACGAATAAAGTAATACACTACAACATACATTAGATGATCAGATTACTTTGATGTAACGAGTAACACATTACAAGTAACATGCATTACGTAATCAGATTACTTTTTGATGTAACGAGTAAAGTAACGCATTACTTTTTATGTACTTTTAGTAATGCACATTCCTTTTTAGTTTAATCAATTTGCTTAAACGTTTTTAAAACACTGAATTAAAATTCTAACTCTCCTTCATAACACAGTCACTCATGCATGTGCAGGAACAGACAAAAAGTACATAAGTAACAAAACATATAACTTTTAATAAAAATAGTTGTATAATAGATAATGTCAGGAGATCTTTTATATGGCATACATCGCTCTAGGGCTCAGGAAATATTATATGTGCTCAGAATATAATAATATTTTAAATGTGTTTGGAAAAGAAAACAATATAATCTATGTTGTCGAATGCATTACTGCGTTAAACACTTTTTTAAAAAACCTGCAAGGATTAAAAGAGAGTGAGTCTCTGCCAGGTGAGAAAAAGTAACGCAAAAGTAACATATTACTTTACATGAAAAGTCAACGCAAATAGTTACTTTTTTAGAGAGAAACACAATATTGTAACACATTACTTCTAAAAGTAACTGTTAACGAGACCTGATGACTGAGCCGTGAGCCTCTTCAGATCCTCCTCATACGCCTTCAGAGCCGCTTCTTCCATCGCTGCGAACTCCTTCGACATCTTCTGCTCCTGTTTGGCCTTCGCAACGCTTTTCTTCTTAATCTGTCAGGAACATTGACGGGGTCACATGAGCGCTGCTGGCCAATCAGAGAGCGTCTCACACACTCTTATCATCACACACATGCAGCTCTGACAGCAGCAGCCAACTTTCTGTTTACCAGCTCATTTCTACAGCGCTTGTTACAGTGCAGATGATTTCACAGTAATAAACAGGAAAATAACAGAATCAATGATGCAAACTTCATCAGATATGAGACAGCTTCAGATTCTACAGGAGACAATAGTGTCATTATTCAGATCAATTCAGTTCAGTGTTTTGTTCTCATCCAATAAAGTGTGAACCCTCATCGTTTTACTCGGATATACGGCACTATAGGGAAGACAAGACCAGCGCAACTTCACTTTAAACGTAATGTATAACGTGAAAAAGTAATGTGACAGGATGCTTTACTCAGAATACTGTGCAATATTCACCATACAATGTGAAATGCATTGTGTCACATGATCTCATCATATTCCGTGTGAGTGGAATCCAGTTTTAATCCCAGAAATAAAGTTATTCTGCCTATTAAATCAAATTTTGTGTTAAAACATCTCAACTTTTATCAGGCTGTTTAAAGTCAGCAATGAGATCATCTTTTTTCCCATATTGTGACATGTATCCGAGAGAAACCCTTATTTATTACACACAAGGCACATGAACTATAAACGAATAATGATGTGCATGGATAAATAATTTAGAATAAATATAGCAAGAAAGAATTGAATAGCTAGCTGAAATAATTCTTTCATAATTTAAATTTCATTCATAATTATGACTCACAGTTAATTATATTTTTATATATCATGATTTTTTTTTGTCATAAATATGACTGCCCAAAACAGGTCACACATACTGAGTAGGCCTACATACTGAGTGCACATTGAGTACATACTGAGTACATACTAAGTACACACTGAGTACACACTGAGTACACACTGAGTACACACTGAGTACACACTGAGTGCACAATGAGCACACACTGAGTACACACTGAGTGCACAATGAGTACACACTGAGTGCACAATGAGCACACACTGGCCCTCATTTATCATTCTTGCGTAGAAACGGGTGTATATGTTGCCGTAAGATTATGCTTACACTCCTCTCACCGCCTGATTTATGAAGCTGTGCGTACCTTTGAAATCCAGGTGTACGCAATACCTGACCTTGATAAATGCCGCGACTGAAGACGATCGTCATTAGAATAACACGCCCCTATATATTCAAGTCTCCGCTTCCCCCACGCCTTCATTTTACGCCATGGACACACGGAAGACGGCAAAGAAGAGAAACTTCTTTGAGAAAGAGAAAGCGAAACCAGGGAAGTGGAAAGAAACAAAATTGATTTCTAGATTTTTATTATTAATGACGCTTATTGTTATTTAGAAGAATAATGTCGTTATTATTATTATTATTTGTATTATTATTATTATTATTTAAAAGAAGAAGAATGTAATTTTTATTATTTTGTCAGTCTGAATTATTTTTTTGGTCATTGAAAGCCTTTCATTACTAAACCCAGTCCGTGCACACCTGCCGGGCCTAACCCTGGCCTAACCATCGTTTCAAAGAATAGTACAACGGCGAGCGCGTCGAGTATAACTCGTCCGTTTGGGGAGGTGCGCGCGCAGTCTGTGCGGAGACTCGCGCTGCGGAGCCAGGCGAAAGTATAAACAAGGCTTGAAACGTCAGGTAAAGCGCACAGGCTCGCAACTGAAGGAATACATATGCCTACAAATCAAATGCTTTGGTAAAGTCACACAACTTAAACATTGAAGTCCATGTTGCACAAAAATAAACACTGAAGTTTATAATTACTATGTTGTTGTTTTTTTACAGTGGGTCATAATATATCATATCTTTTAGTTTGTCAGTGCGTTTTGTGGTGTTAGGAATTGTTTTTCTGCGCATTCCCGCACTCAAAACGTGCGTACACCACCTCCTGAGCTGGCGTAGGATTTGAGCGTGCCGTGCGCCAACGTTCATATTGATAAATCTCAAAGTCACCGTGGTTTTGGGTGTACGCCGGAAATTTGGTGTACGCACTTTTGATAAATGAGGGCCATTGAGTGCACACTAAGCGCACACTGAGTGCACATTGAGTACATACTGAGTACATACTAAGTACACACTGAGTACACACTGAGTACACACTGAGTGCACAATGAGCGCACAGAGTACACACCGAGTGCACATTGAGTACATACTGAGTACATACTGAGTACACACTGAGTACACACTGAGTACATACTAAGTACATACTGAGTACATACTGAGTACACACTGAGTACACACTGAGGTTATATACTGGGCCTGTCCAAATACCTACAGTTGGGGTCTTGGCCACTTGAGAACGCATGCATGTGACAGGAAGTAAGTGCGCAAGACCCATGTCTTAAAAATGCCAAGTGCACACTAAACCCAGGCTGCGTTCCAGTCCAAAATTGTCATGCCCTTCACTCGCTAACTTCCCTCCCTCTCGTTCACTCGGATGTACGTCATTGCGAGTGCCCACTACTGGCGGAAACTGCAATGGGCTGAAATGGAACGTCCTAAGCCCTTGATCACTTGGAATCAGCTGTGGAGTTGATTTATTTACATTTTGTTTCCCTTTAAGAATTTGTTTAATGCAGCATCCAAATGTTTATAGGTGTGTTTGGGTTGTTTTAAATTAAAAAATATATTATTAATATATCATAGAGTTGTCTGTTGTGGCGGTGATTAGATGAGATATGTGGTGACGTCACAATCGTACTGCATTGTGGGACATATAGGTGCCTGAAGTGTACATTTGAAGCAGACTCGCTCCCTCGGTCAAAATCGAGGGAACGAGGGTCTGTCCATATAAACTTCCCTCGTCCACTTGAAGTGACTTCACGAAGTGGAACGCACTTTAAAATGGCGGCAGGGATTCCCCCAAGGGGAAGTGCTTAGGGAAGTTCGCAAGTGCGTGTCTAAAAGTGGACTGGAACGCAGCATCACTCTATATCGAGGCTAAGCGTATCCCATCATGCACTAGGATCAGGAAATCACATGCCCTGAAATCACTAGATGTTGAGGACACATTCCACTGGTAGTAAAATGAAGTGTTGCACATTTCACTGGTGCACAGATGAGTAGGCTATGTGTATTTTTAACTGCTTTTTATCACTTAATTAGAAGCACCACCATTTTAAATTGTGTCTTCAGTAACATAGGGACTGCTGAACAGACATTTAGAAGCTTATTTTGAAATGGAAAGTATTGAAAATCAAAATAAAGCTCTGTAAACACTTGTATTTTTTGCAACACTATTAGCTTTGTCCCATCGGATAATCAAAAGTTTTACACGCTTGCAGTCTTCATGCCTACTTGAACACTTGCGCCAAATACAGGAAATACATCATGCAAGTAGACAAGTGGTCAAGTGCAAACAGCACAAGTGTGGGTAAACGGACAGGCCCAATGAGCGCATACTGAGTGTGTGTTCAGCACGCATATGACGTACAGCATAATCAAGAGGAGAGTCAGTGCACATAATCGCAGGTGTAATGCAGAACTCTAGTGTTATTGTTTCTTACCTCGGCGATTTTGGCCGCGACATTCTCTTTGTGATTCTTTCCTCTCTCGTGAAACTCGACGCTCTGCGTGAAAAACACACGGAAACACATTCAGATCGAGTGTGGAAGAGAAGGATTCGGGTTATGTTTCGGATTGATTCACTCACGGGCTTGTTATCTGCGATCCAGCACTTGCAGTACTGACAGAACTTCTTCGGCTGGGATTTCCAGTAATCAGCCCTGCATTACAAACACACACACACACACACACACACACACACACACACATTTACTTCACTGCATTTGCGCATCGTTTACAGTCCGAGCTCAAGGGGCGCGAGTTCGTGGGATGTCTGATCAAAATCCACGTGATTACTTACATTATGAAGGATGGAAAGTTCAAATTTCTTCCCTTAAATGTACATAAATGTTTTACTCATTCTACATGCTCACTGGTGAGGGCTCACTGCTGTCGCTTCAAAATGACGTCACTGATCGCGCGACAAACTGTGATGAAGGATTGGAAATGTACAATTAAAACAAGACTGACAAATATGATGCTGAATGATTACTCCATAATCATAAACAACATTAAAACCATAAATGGATGTCTCATTGTATAAAAACACGCTTGTAAACAGCTGTGTGAGTATAAGAGAGCGTCCGGCGCCCAGATCATCAGCGCCTCCCATATGGTCTAGCGGTTAGGATTCCTGGTTTTCACCCAGGCGGCCCGGGTTCGACTCCCGGTATGGGAAGACAAATTTTTTTTGTTTTTTTTTTTGATTGCCAACATGATTCAAGTTATTCAAGTTCATCAATAATCATTTTTAGTTAGTCATAGCCTTAGAGAGGCCTAGACGAACTACAGACACAAGCAGAAGATATGTAAAAACTCTTAAATGCTGTTTCAGTACTGAATCATTTTCACAAATACAATTATACTGAATTCAAAAATGTCACTATGAAATTACTTTTCATAGTGACAATGAAAAGTAATTTAAGTAATTGAAAAGTAAATTATTATCATAATTTCAATTTAGTATGTCATTATTTAAAATGTTCATCTCATAATTATGACGCATAGTCATAATTTTAATTTCAACTTTTTAAGTCATAATTTCGACTTTTTGTCATAATTATTACTTAAAGGTATAGCGGAGGATTTTTTACTTCCGGGTGGATCACCTATACTATTGGTCCTCCTAATTGTCAATCATTCTGGTGAATCAATCAAACTTATTCAAAAAGTGGAGAGGGCGGGTCTTATCTAAAATTCGGAAAGATCCTCCACTATACCTTTAATTCAGATTTAATTTTTTGTCAATTACGCCTATTTAATGTCATACTTAAAACGTTTTAAGTCATAATTTGGTTTCACTTTATTTTGATGGTCCCTTTAACACATTCTGTTGACTATAGTAGCGCTGCACTTGCATGTCCACTAACCGTTTGTGAGAGTCAGAGTGTGTAAAGTAAACTCTCATTAGTGTTAGTAGAGTATTAGTGAGAGTCAGAGTGTGTAAAGTAAACTCTCATTAGTGTTAGTAGAGTATTAGTGAGAGTCAGAGTGTGTAAAGTAAACTCTCATTAGAGTGTTAGTAGAGTATTAGTGAGAGTCAGAGTGTGTAAAGTAAACTCTCATTAGTGTTAGTAGAGTATTAGTGAGAGTCAGAGTGTGTAAAGTAAACTCTCATTAGTGTTAGTAGAGTATTAGTGAGAGTCAGAGTGTGTAAAGTAAACTCTCATTAGTGTTAGTAGAGTATTAGTGAGAGTCAGAGTGTGTAAAGTAAACTCTCATTAGTGTTAGTAGAGTATTAGTGAGAGTCAGAGTGTGTAAAGTAAACTCTCATTAGAGTGTTAGTAGAGTATTAGTGAGAGTCAGAGTGTGTAAAGTAAACTCTCATTAGTGTTAGTAGAGTATTAGTGAGAGTCAGAGTGTGTAAAGTAAACTCTCATTAGTGTTAGTAGAGTATTAGTGAGAGTCAGAGTGTGTAAAGTAAACTCTCATTAGAGTGTTAGTAGAGTATTAGTGAGAGTCAGAGTGTGTAAAGTAAACTCTCATTAGTGTTAGTAGAGTATTAGTGAGAGTCAGAGTGTGTAAAGTAAACTCTCATTAGAGTGTTAGTAGAGTATTAGTGAGAGTCAGAGTGTGTAAAGTAAACTCTCATTAGAGTGTTAGTAGAGTATTAGTGAGAGTCAGAGTGTGTAAAGTAAACTCTCATTAGTGTTAGTAGAGTATTAGTGAGAGTCAGAGTGTGTAAAGTAAACTCTCATTAGTGTTAGTAGAGTATTAGTGAGAGTCAGAGTGTGTAAAGTACACTCTCATTATTGTTAGTAGAGTATTAGTGAGAGTCAGAGTGTGTAAAGTACACTCTCATTAGTGTTAGTAGAGTATTAGTGAGAGTCAGAGTGTGTAAAGTACACTCTCATTATTGTTAGTAGAGTATTAGTGAGAGTCAGAGTGTGTAAAGTACACTCTCATTAGTGTTAGTAGAGTATTAGTGAGAGTCAGAGTGTGTAAAGTACACTCTCATTAGTGTTAGTAGAGTATTAGTGAGAGTCAGAGTGTGTAAAGTAAACTCTCATTAGAGTGTTAGTAGAGTATTAGTGAGAGTCAGAGTGTGTAAAGTAAACTCTCATTAGTGTTAGTAGAGTATTAGTGAGAGTCAGAGTGTGTAAAGTAAACTCTCATTAGTGTTAGTAGAGTATTAGTGAGAGTCAGAGTGTGTAAAGTAAACTCTCATTAGTGTTAGTAGAGTATTAGTGAGAGTCAGAGTGTGTAAAGTAAACTCTCATTAGTGTTAGTAGAGTATTAGTGAGAGTCAGAGTGTGTAAAGTAAACTCTCATTAGGCAAGGCAAGGCAAGTTTATTTATATAGCACATTTCATACACAATGGCAATTCAAAGTGCTTTACATAGAAGAAATTAAAATAATAAAAAGAAATAAGAATAATTAAAACAGTTTAGAAAAATAAAATGAAATACAGTACAGTACAGTCGGACGAACAGTGGCACAGTGCTCATTCAGTAAATGCATAGCTAAACAAAAGTGTTTTGAGTCTGGATTTGAATGTGACCACTGTAGGAGCACATCTGATCTCTTCTGGAAGCTGGTTCCAGCATAATAGCTAAAAGCAGACTCACCATGCTTAGAGTGAACCCTTGGTATTTCTAGCTGATATGATCCTAATGATCTGAGTGATCTGTTGGGTTTATATTCAGTGAGCATATCTGCAATGTTTTGAGGTCCTAGGCCATTGAATGATTTATATACCAGTAATAATACTTTAAAATCAATCCTAAATCTAACTGGGAGCCAGTGTAGAGACCTGAGGACTGGTGTGATATGTTCATATTTTCTGGTTCTGCTCAGAATCCTAGCGGCAGCGTTCTGTATGAGCTGCAACTGTCTTATGGTCTTTTTGGGAAGGCCAGTGAGGAGTCCATTACAATAATCCACCCTGCTGGTGATGAAAGCATGCACAAGTTTCTCTAAGTCTTGTCTGGAAACAAAGCATCTAATTCTTGCAATATTTTTTAGATGATAGTATGCTGATTTAGTTATTGCTTTGACATGACTACTGAAACTAAGGTCTGACTCTAGTGTCACACCAAGATTCCTGACTTGATTTTTAGTTGTTTGACCCCTAGAGTGAAGGTATGCGTTCACCTTGAGAACTTCATCTTTGTTTCCAAATGCAATGACTTCAGTTTTGTCTTTGTTTAACTGAAGAAAGTTTTGGCACATCCAACTGTTGACTTCATCAATGCATCGGCACAGGGAGTCAATTGGGCTGTAATCGTTAGGCGATAGGGCTAAGTAGAGCTGTGTGTCGTCTGCATAGCTGTGGTAAGAAATTTGGTTCTTTCTCATTATTTGGCTCATTGGGAGCATATACAGGTTGAACAGGAGTGGTGCAAGAATTGAGCCTTGAGGGACTCCGCATGTCATGGATGTCCACTCAGACTTATGGTCTCCTATACTCACATAATAACCTCTCTCATCTAAGTATGACCTGAACCATTTTAGGACTATCCCAGAAAGCCCCACCCAGTTTTCCAGCCTGTCAAGAAGTATGTTATGATCGACAGTGTCAAATGCAGCACTGAGGTCGAGTAGTACCAGCACTGATAATTTGCCTGAATCAGTATTTAAGCGAATATCGTTTATTATCTTTATGAGCGCTGTCTCTGTGCTGTGATGCGGTCGGAAACCAGATTGAAAATTGTCAAAGTATCCATTCGAGCTTAAGAATTTGTTCAGCTGATTGAAGATAACTTTTTCTATGATCTTGCCTATGAAAGGAAGATTTGAGATCGGTCTATAGTTGCTTAATATGGTCTTATCCAGATTGCTCTTTTTCAGGAGGGGCTTGACAACTGCAGTTTTCAGGGAGTTTGGAAAACTCCCAGAGAGAAGTGAGGCATTTACCACTTCTAGAAGATCTGCTTCTAAACTGTTTAACACACTTTTAAAAAAAGATGTGGGAAGTGTGTCAAGAGCGCATGTTGATGTTTTAAGGTGCTGTACGGTTTCTACCAAAATTTTGCCATCAATTTTATTGAAATCAGACAAAGTTACTACTTTTTCAGGTGGTCTGATCTGTCTGACCCCAGCGCAACTCAATGATGTGCTGATCACCTTTCTGATATTATTGATTTTGTCAGAGAAGAAGGAAGCAAACTCCTTCGAGTGTTAGTAGAGTATTAGTGAGAGTCAGAGTGTGTAAAGTAAACTCTCATTAGAGTGTTAGTAGAGTATTAGTGAGAGTCAGAGTGTGTAAAGTAAACTCTCATTAGAGTGTTAGTAGAGTATTAGTGAGAGTCAGAGTGTGTAAAGTAAACTCTCATTAGAGTGTTAGTAGAGTATTAGTGAGAGTCAGAGTGTGTAAAGTAAACTCTCATTAGAGTGTTAGTAGAGTATTAGTGCACTGGTAGGGTTAGAATAAGTTGAGATATAGTTGCAGAGTTACTTATAGTCAGTAGAATATCTGTTGAGGAGCATCACTATAAAGAGTTAGCAGATATTAAGCAGTCTATTCATACTCTGACAGTGTTAGTTGATGTATAGTTGCTAAGTTACTTACAGTCAACAGCACGTTCAAAAGGACCATCAAAATAGTTTTACCAAATTATGACTTAATTTATACTTTTTTTCTTTAATTTTTTAATGTCATCATTTTTTCAACTTTTCATCTTGTAAGTATGACGTACCGTCATAATTTTAATTTAGACTTTTTAAGTCATAATTGAGACTTTTTGTCATAAATATTACTTAATTCCGACTTTTTAATGTCAGCATAAACAAGTTAAGAAATAATTTTTAAGTCATAATTTAGACTTTTTATCATAATTATTACTTAATTCTGACTTTTTAATGTCAGAATAAAAAAGTTAAGTAATAATTTTGACAAAAAGTCAAAATTATGCGCAAAAAACAAAAAATTTGGACTTAATTGATACTTTTTTGTAAATTTTGACTTTTTAATGTCATAATTTATACAACTCTTCATCTCATCACTGTGATTTACAAAAATGTTATTTTTTTTCTTATGTGGTATTAATGGACATATTTCACTCAAATATGGAGAAAAAGAGTAAATCTTCTGAAAGCATGAGGTGATCTTCAATAATAGATTGTAAAAAGGCTCAAATCCAGAGTGAGACTCAATAAATGTTTAACTCTCTGAGAGCAGAAGAGACACGTTCATCATCACTCATGTAATCAGTCGAGCTCGGAGACGACATCAGTAAAGATGAGTCCCTGAACACACACACACACACACACACACACACACACACACACACACACACACACACACACTCCATTACAAAACAAACAGAAGTTTATTTGGACTTTAAACACAGACACAGTCTTTAAAATATCATAAAGAATTATTTAAGAAGAAAACTGTGCCGCTTATACAGAAACAATGTGCAAACATGGAGAACACTCTTTTAAATATATTTTACACAATAAAATCAGAAAAGAAAAGAAATACAGTGCATAGAAATACATCCTGGAATAATTTATGACAAAATAAAGACTAACAGTGAAAGTGCAACATCCAATTAACACAAGAAGAATTATAACCTAAACAATCATTTAAGTCAAATATGTTTTTAAAAGGTGCAATAACTGGATCATAGATTAGAGTGCATGTCGTCTGTTATCAAGTTAAAAAGGAATATTAATCATATAAACATAGTGACAATAAAGTGTTCGAACCTGTAAAGAGTTAAAAAGTGTGGACATTTGGTTAAAACCATTTGAAATCACAAAAATATTCAAATTTCAAACAATCGTACAAACTCGCCGTTGAGTTCCAGTGTTTGTTTGAGAAAGAAACGCAGCAGGAACAGCTTTAGCAGCAGGTGTTGATGATCAGTGTGTGTGTGTGTGTGTGTGAGGACTTCCTGACCAGCAGGAAGTGACCCGCCGCTCCAGCGCTGACCTCGTGACCTCAGTAACACCCGTCCCGCCAGCTCCCGTCCCGCAGCGTCGACAGGCTCCTCGGAGGCGTCAGCAAACTGACCGAGAACAGAGAACATCAGAAATAATGACATGTGACCAGAGTGAAGCATCTACAGCCAGTTATATGATATAACTCAATGATTTATATAATGCTTTTTCATATATTCCCTTTCATACAGTGTGTAATAGAGCTGTCTGTGACTGTAAAAGCTCTGAAAGATCAAATAAAGTTTTGGTCTCCTAAAAGAAAGAAGTGATTCTGAACTTGAAGAAGAAGACGTGGAGAAGACGCTGTTTTCTGAGATTGATACGGTAAAACCCACGCCATCGTTACTGTTCGTATCACTGTGATCAGATTTGATAATGAGCGTTTGCTTTCTGACCAATCACAGCAGAGCAGCTCTCAGAGAGGCGGAGCTTAGAGAGACTGAATCTTTGATGGAAGCGTTTCAGACACTGAGAGGAAAGAGCTGAAGCTGCAGTGGAGATTATGAGGAGATTAAAGTGTTTTTGATCTTGGATGAATGTGAACCTGTTGTTAGGAATTTAGAAACTTTCAAATAGCATCATAGTTAACACTTTAAGATTAGTTCCCTAAATTGGTTAGCATGAACTAAGAATGAAAAATGCTTCTAAACCATCATAAAGTTAGTGTCAATATTTACGAATACATTATTCAAATTAAAAGTTGTATCTGTTAATATTATTTAAAGGACATGAGCTGACATGAACTAACAACGAACAGTTGTGTTTTTATTAACAAACATTAAAAAAGATTAATAAATTAATGGGTAACACTTTACAATAAAGTTTCATTAGGTAACATTACTTAAACTAAAAATGAACAATACTTCTACAGCATTTATTAATCTTAGTTAATGTTAATTTCAACATTTACTAATTCATTATTAAAAATCAAATGTTGTGTTAGTTAATGCACTGTGAACTAACATGAACAATCAACAAGCTGGATTTTTACTTACAAACATTAACAAAGATTAATAAATACTGTAAGAAATGTATTGCTCATTGTTAGTTCATGTTAGTCAATGCATAAACTAATGTTAACAAATGAACCTTATTGTAAAGTGTTAACAATGAATGCATGCATTAACTAACGTGAACTAATGGAAAGTAAATTGTAAAGTGTTCCCATTAAAGGATAGGACAGTAACGGTAAGTACATGGAAACTGGACACATTACTGCAGTTTTCATCATTTACTCCATCAAGCGGCGGGTTTTAGGTCAGCGGATCTAAATTCTTCACGATCTCGACCTGAATTTTTCATAACTTACTAATTTTAGGTTTTAATCCGAATCCGTTTGGAGTTTTAAGCAGCTTTGAGGATTTGGAGAAGCTGCTGAAGATGAAGCTGGACGATGTGTGTGTGTTTCAGGGGTCAAACAATATATCGCATCACAATATGTATCGTGGACAGTTCACTCAAAATAAAAATTACTGTGTGAGAGTTTTCAGAGTTTTAGTGTCAGTACTACATTAAACTGCTCTATATGAAATGTTGAATATAATGTATAATAATGAAATGGGGGAATATTTGTGTAAAAAGTGGCCTACAATATTTTAAATATATCTAGTCAGTGACAGAGTGCAACTATATTTGTCTAAAATAATTCTGTTTTCAGCTTCAGAATTATGAATATTGTTACTCTGGTGTCTCTATTGTCCTGTGCTTTGGGTTTCAGCTCCAAGTCCAAATCTATTCATTTACACACAATGTAATATCAAATTTAGCATTTTAATCAACAGTACACTTTTTTGTTAACCTTTTATCATATGTCTTGGAGTATCGCAATAATATGGTATCGTGAGTTGAGTATCGTGATATGTATCAAATCGTGACACGAGGGAATCGTTACACAGTTCAGTTCTAGAGCACATTTAAAAACGCCCACTGGCCGACCAAAGTGCTGTGCACATAGAGAATAGAGCTAATAGAAATTAGTAACATTAATAATAATAAACAGTTTAAAACAGAACAATCATTATAAGCTAAAAGCAATAGAAAATGAATATGTTTTGAGCTTGTTCCTCAGTGCGGGCCAGACTCTTCTAAAGCTCGGGTCCCAGTGGTTCTAGACGGGTTCTGGGTATCTGAAGGAGAAGTTTCGTTTCAGATCTAAGACTTCTGGTGGGAGAATATAAATGGAGTAAGTCAGACAGATAAGAAGGTGCTAAATCATTTGAAGATTTATACACCAGTATTAAAATTTTATATTAAATTCTGAAATGTATCGGTAGCCAATGAAGGATCTCAAAAGTGCAGAGTCGCATGGTCAGATTTCCTCTTTCCCTTCAGGAATCTCGCAGCGTGCCGAACAACCTGTAAGCGTGCCGTTTGGGACTTTGATACACCAAAATAAAGGGAGTTGCAATAGTCCAAGCGCGAGGTAATAAGAGCATGGATCGCAGTCTCCATCGAGCGCTTGGGAAGATGAGTTTTTATTTTCGCTAGAGAGCGAAGATAGAAAAAGCTGGATCCAGTGACAGCACTAATTTGCTTATCGAATTTGGGGAACTATCTAACATCACACCTTAATTCTGTATCTGGGGTTAGAATAGGAAAAAATAGGAAATTCTTGGCAAGCCAAGCTTGTACCTCCTCAAGACACGCTGTCAGACTGTCTAGAGCACTCTTATTCTTCCTAGACAAAGGCATATAAATCATCAGCATAACAGTGAAATGAGGCATTGTGTTTCCTAAAAATAGATCCCAGAGGAAGAAGATATAGTGAGAATAGGACAGGAGCCAAGACAGAACCCTGAGGCACACCACAGGATTCATTTCGGAGGGAAGAGGAGAAACGTCTATTGTCATTTAAGAAGGTCTGAAAAAATACTTGGAAGGTATTCCAATACCTTGGAAATAAACTGCACAATGGATATAGGACGAAAGTTTGATAAGATAAAGGCATCAAGCGAGGGATTCTTTAGTACGGGTGTAATTGAGGCAATCTTCAAACTTGAGGGTTTAGCTCCTTCAAGCAAGGGTTTATTCAACAACGACACCAACCCAGGGATGACAGTGTCGAATAATATCAGATAACGAGGATGTAAAGTGTCATACGTACAAAAGGAAGGTTTAAGTTTAAACATTACTTCCTTTACAGAATGCAGAGAGACAGGACTGAAAGAGAGAGGGTTGGTGGACTCATCTCTGCCGGTATTCCTGATCGGAGACTTGACATTGGGCTCTCAAATTAGAAACTTTATTGCCAAAGTAGCTGGAACAATCCTCCCAGAGTGCCGAAGACGGGCAGCGAAGAGAGTTTATAGGGGGAGTTAAAACTGAGTTAATGGCAGAAACAAGTGCTTATGGGGTGTGATGATGTTTCTCAATCAATTTAGTAAAATAGGAAGCCTTAGCTTTCTTAACCGCATTCTGATATAACAATAGGCCGTCCCTGAAGATCTTGTACAAGACCTGTGTCTTTTTTCCACTTCCTTTCTGCTTTCCTGCACGAGTGTCTCAAGAAGTGTGTACTATGATCGACCCATGACTCTGATTTGGATGTAGATTTTGACTTTAAATCTTACTGCTCCCTTCAAGTCTTTTAAGTATCTTCAGAAACAGTATTTAAATGAAGCTCCACATCGAGGTCCGGTAATGGGGATTCTAAAGATAGAAGAGGATTAACCTCATTATGGAACTTAATAACATCTACTTCAAAATGAGGTAAATGTGCACGCGCTTGAGCGGTGTTATACAGGTGCAATAGAGAGCTGAGGAAGAGACATCTTAAATAAAAGAGGAAAATGACCAGAAATCAGAACTTCACCTTCAGTTACAGATATCCAACATGTGTCCATGAATATGTGTGGGATAATTAACCCACTGCAGAATATATAAAGAGTCAATGATGTTTACACCCTTGGTGTGTGTGTGTGTGTGTGTGTGTGTGTGTGTGCTTACCTGCGCACCGGAGCCGTGAGTTTGCCGCGCGAGCCGCTCGCTATGAAGGACGCGGGCCGCGGTAAGCCACTGCGCGCCGGGATCTGGGAGACGGACGCTTTCCCAGCGGACACACACTGGGACACACACTGGGAACTGGCCGACGGACCCTTGATGGTGGGACTGACGTAAGCGGTGGCTTTGAGCGTCTGGCGGGACGAGAAGTTCCCGACGCTCTGAGCGCGAGCCTGCAGCTGCCCGGGAGCCGGAACTGCACAGAACACACACACACATCCTTACTAACAGAAAATATCTTTCCTTACATATGAATGGTCGATACCCAGCAAGCAATAGCCGTCATTTCACCGTCTCGTTTAACTATAGACCTGGTATAGTCCGGCTATGATTAACACACTTCCAGCCAAAATAACCTTGAATTTGGTTATTACCAAAATAACTTGTGAGATGTATGATATTCCATCATGTAAGCAGTCTCGCTCTAGTTCATCCCAAAGCTGTTCTATCGGGATGAGCTCAGGACTCCAGCCAGTACTGTTCCTCCACACCTAACTCCTCATCCATGTGTTAAAGGTGAACTAAGTAACTTTTTTTTACCTTAACTGAACAGCTTCGGAGTCATTGGAATGGTTATATTACTTATTTCGGGTTGAATGGTGGTTGTTTCGCACCCCCCTGGTGCCCGTGAGCGGAAAATACGCACTTGCAACTTTGAGCTGGCGGGCCGCCGGCCGCTGCGTCAGGAAGTCTCGCGTGATATCAGGTCTCGCGATGTAAACAATTGCTTTACGGCCAAAAGAAATCTGCTAAAATGCTGTCATTATTGCGCTCCCTCACGCTGTCCGAACCCGAATGAAGAAGACGTTTTAAAGAATGTCCCATCTGCTTTGATGTCGTTGATCTACTAGCCTCTGGTGTCTGAGAATCGCCAACGAGTTTTTACAACAGTGTTGTCAAATATCTATTCCGAAGCTGTGGGGGGAGCTCTAGAGAGAAACCTGCGAGCAAAAAGCGAGAATACAGCGAAGAAATCCCGAAGCTACTGAGTGCTGCTTTAATGGTCCTGCTCTGTGCACTGGAGCGCAGTCATGCTGGAACAGGAACATCACCAGACTCTTCCCACGAAAATGGGAGCAGGAAATTGTCCAAAATGTCTTGGTCTGCTGAAGCATTGTGTGTGTGTGCGTGTGTGTGTGAGACGTACTGCAGGTCTGAAGTCGTGTCAGTGTCCCGGACGAGTCGAAGCTCTGGCTGCTTCGCAGGGACGTGTGTGTGTGTGTGTGTGTCTGTGTGTGTGTGTGTGTCTGTGTGTGTGTGTGTGTGTGTGTGTGTGTC
Source organism: Leuciscus idus (assembly GCA_021554675.1). Taxonomy (NCBI): domain Eukaryota; kingdom Metazoa; phylum Chordata; class Actinopteri; order Cypriniformes; family Leuciscidae; genus Leuciscus; species Leuciscus idus. Next base: position 604,546 of record CM038631.1, on the reverse strand, counting down.
TGTGTGTGTGTGTGTGTGTGTGTGTGTGAGACGTACTGCAGGTCTGAAGTCGTGTCAGTGTCCCGGACGAGTCGAAGCTCTGGCTGCTTCGCAGGGACGTGTGTGTGTGTGTGTCTGTGTGTGTGTGTGTGTCTGTGTGTCTGTGTGTCTGTGTGTGTGTGTGTGTGTGTGTGTGTCTGTGTGTGTGTGTGTGTCTGTGTGTGTGTGTGTGTGTGTGTGTCTGTGTGTGTGTGTGTGTGTGTGTGTGTGTGTGTGTGTGTGTGTGTGTGTGAGACGTACTGCAGGTCTGAAGTCGTGTCAGTGTCCCGGACGAGTCGAAGCTCTGGCTGCTCCGCAGGGACGGGGACGCGGGAACGGACGCCATCGGGAGACTCAGCAGGTTTGGCATACTCCTCCTCAGCTTATCTGAGGAAACATCACTTCCTGTTAGCTCTGCCAATCACACACACACACACAACATAAACATGTTCTACATCAGATTAAAGCCCAATTACATTTGATGTGCTTTAAGAGGATTGAGACGCAGCAGAAAGTGTGTGTTTGATTTAAGACGCTTAAAGACTGAACATCAGTGAGAGTTTTACCCATCAGCCCATTCAACTACAGCCGGCGGGGAACATTCTGGCAAAGTTCTCTCAAAGATATGAACAAATAACGTTAATAGAACGTAATTCATAATGCAAAAACATTATAATTGGAATTATGTTTACAAGTTTGGAATAATTCTAATGTTTTAATGTTTCTGAAAGAGTCTCTTCTGTTCACCAAAGACTGCAGTTATTTAATCAAAAATACAGTAAAAAGAGTGAAATATTATTATAATGTAAATCATCTGTTTTCTATGTAAATATACAGTAAAGTGTAATTTATTCCTGTGATCAAAGCTGAATTTTCAGCATCATTACTCCAGTCTTCAGTGTCACATGATCCTTCACAAATCACTCTAATATGATGATTTATGATCAAGAAACATTTATGATTATTATCAGTGTTGAAAACAGTTTCATATTTTTGTGCAGCCTTATGGAGAGACTCAGGAAGAGTTTCTGAATGTTAGTGGAGACATTATGTAGTTGTTGTGGAGTTACATCGATCTCATCATCATGTTTAACTTCTACACTAAAGTTGACAGTTCCCCGACAGAACAGTTTCAGGCTCTGCTGGATCTTCTGCCAGTGCGTTAGAACTGGTCTCTGTTGTCGCGTGTGGAACCAAATGTCGGCTGGTGTGTGTAAACGTGCAGATTAAGGGCCAGTAATATTATAATAAGATCCTCTTCATACGTCAGAAGAGGAAGAAATCTGATTGGCTTATTTTATAACATGCTTGCAGAGAAAGGCTCACCAGAACACAGTTACTGGGTTTCACGTTTCATGTTTTCTGTGTCAGTAGAAGCACCGGATTAAAGCACTTACACACGGGAAAAGACCCGTGTCGATGACAGTGTCAAAGCGTCTCTAATGCATCATTTCCTCACAGAATCTGACCTGACGTTAATCATGATAATCACCTGCGCTGCTCCTGAGTCCGTGCGGCTCGCTGGCAGGCGTCTGCGCAGGTGTGTATGTCTGCGCAGGTGTGTGTGTCTGCGCCGCGCTGGAGAGCCTCCAGTCCCTGATGCTGCTGAAGGTGTGTGAGTGCGGCATGGCGCCGGCACGGCTCAGGCGCGGCTGCGGTGGTGGCATCTCTCCATAATCTTCATCATCCTCCTCTTCCTCGTCCAGCTGCGAGTCGCTGCGCTGGAAGGAGAAGCTGGTGCTGCGACGGTTAATAGAGGAAGAGGAAGAAGAAGAGGCGGTGGTGGCGAAGTCCTGACGGAGACCTGAGAGGAACGAACGCTCAATGTCATATTTAAAATAGTTATGAGAAAAATAAGCAACAAAATAAGAAAACAGTTCAATAAGAAGATATATTTTGCATTAAGATCTTTTGCACATTTCTCCAACACACTCATCTCTGTAATACAGTTATGAACATCAGTTTGTATTAATCTCATGTACATGAGCCATACGTCCCCAACTGATTGACTACAATCCAAGTTTTCTG
>CM038631.1:565000-590000 GCA_021554675.1 Leuciscus idus | reverse complement strand
ATTTTTTTCAGTATTTGGGTAATGTTTGTGTAACCCAGACCCACTGATGGAATAACGCGTGAGGTTCTCGTACCTCGCTGAGGGTTTCTCTGCCGGTCTCGAGCTCACACTCTCGTCCAGCGCTGAAGATGTTTTAGTGTTCGTGACGGTCGTCCTGTTTGATGGACAGAACAATCAGAGACCCTGAAGCAACATCAGGTGTGTGTGTGTGTGTGTGTGTGTGTGTGTGTAAGAGGAGGAAGAGTGTGTGTGTGTGTGTGTGTGTGTGTGTGTGTGTGTGTGTAAGAGGAGGAAGAGTGTGTGTGTGTGTGTGTAAGAGGAGGAAGAGTGTGTGTAAGAGGTGTATAAGGAGGAAGAGGAGGAAGAGGAAGAGTGTGTGTAAGAGGAGGAAGAGTGTGTGTGTGTGTGTGTGTGTGTGTGTGTGTGTGTGTGTGTGTGTGTGTGTAAGAGGAGGAGGTGTGTGTAAGAGGAGGAAGAGTGTGTGTGTGTGTGTGTGTGTGTGTGTGTGTGTGTGTGTGTGTGTGTGTGTGTAAGAGGAGGAAGAGTGTGTGTGTGTGTGTGTGTGTGTGTGTGTGTGTGTGTGTGTGTGTGTGTGTGTGTAAGAGGAGGAAGAGTGTGTGTGTGTGTGTGTGTGTGTGTGTGTGTGTGTGTGTGTGTGTGTGTGTGTGTGTGTAAGAGGAGGAAGAGTGTGTGTGTGTGTGTGTGTGTGTGTGTGTGTGTGTGTGTAAGAGGAGGAAGAGTGTGTGTGTGTGTGTGTGTGTGTGTGTGTGTGTGTGTGTGTGTGTGTGTGTGTGTGTGTGTGTAAGAGGAGGAAGAGTGTGTGTGTGTGTGTGTGTGTGTGTGTGTGTGTGTGTGTGTGTGTGTGTGTAAGAGGAGGAAGAGTGTGTGTGTGTGTGTGTGTGTGTGTGTGTGTGTGTGTGTGTGTGTGTGTGTAAGAGGAGGAAGAGTGTGTGTGTGTGTGTGTGTAAGAGGAGGAAGAGTGTGAGTGTGTAAGAGGAGGAAGAGTGTGTGTGTGTAAGAGGAGGAAGAGTGTGTGTGTGTGTGTGTGTGTGTGTGTGTGTGTGTAAGAGGAGGAGGTGTGTGTAAGAGGTGTATAAGGAGGAAGAGGAGGAGGAAGATGTTATATTCAGTACACTACACTGGCAGTGGATACAGGATACCATTTATTCCCCTTATTACTGTAAGTTGTCATTACTATACTTTCTGTAACATCATTCTCTGAAGTGTCTAACGAATGATCAGAAGTGTTTATGATATTGACTGATGTGTGTATGATCTGATTCTGAGAGCATTGTGTGATTTTGCCTGAAGAGTCAGAGGTTCTGTGAATGTAGTGTTTGCTTAACCCAGATGCTGGGTCAGACGTAACAACCCAGGGCTTGAGTTATTTATCGCAGGAGAAGTCACAGTCACTAACAGAAGGAAGGATTTAAGTTATTCTGTAAACATTCATTCATGTATGAAGTAAAAAAGTAAAGAAAAAAGCTATTACTATAGTAACAATGAATCCCCCCAGTATGCTGGGTAAAGTTAACCCCACATGTGTTCTGTCCTATATTTACCCAGAGTTTAGAGTGTAGTGTGTGTGAGCTGATGTGGAGTGTGTGTGACGCTGATAACAGTGAGATCCTCAGTGTGTCTTACTGTGATCTGACAGGCTGAGACTGCACTCTTCCAGACAGTAGAGAGTCAGCGAGGTCATCCAGTGGAGCGCTGAGGGGAAAGAACACGATGAAGATCTCAGGTGTAGTAAACGAGGTAAAGGACAGGTGTGCAGCAGATTTACCTGGCAGTCTGAGAGCTGGAGTGTGTGTTCAGGGTCACGGCTGACGGAGAGTACCTGACATCAACACAAACATGTCATCATCACGCAGGGGTGTAAAGTACTGGAGTAAAAGTAATTTACTTTAGCAAAGAAGATGAGAAATACAATTACTCGATAGATTTTGCACGACTCCTACTGTAACGCTTTCGTTCCTGCGATAAAGAGGCGATATCGTCGTCTAAGGTCACTGAACTATATCATGCGTGTTTTGCCTTTACTCACACAAACTCCTGAACAACACTGCTTTACACTAATGTGAGCGCATTAGCAGGGAGTCGCACACTCACAGGTGTATCTGAGATGAGGTCATGATGAGGTCATGATGAGGTCGTGATGAGGTCGTGATGAGGTCATGATGAGGTCATGATGAGGTCATGATGAGGTCATGATGAGGTAGAATTACGGTAGATTATTTAATTTTGCGTAACATTATTTTATTTATCCACTAAATTGATGACAGCTTTTTGAAGGATATTGGTTTACTGATGGCCTTGATGTGCACTTGAGCTTCACTGAGACCTGAGAGTGTGCAGACGTTTAAGAGGCTGCTGTGTCCACCTTTATTTATTGCAATATTTAGGGGTTCAAGCACGAAGTGCTGAAACCCTATTGTAATTGTAAGGATTTTTATTATTAGGGGTTCAAGCACGAAGTGCTGAAACCCTATTGTAATTGTCCTGATTTTTATTAGGGGTTCAAGCATGAAATGCTGAAACCCTATTGTAATTGTACTGATTTTTATTATTAGGGGTTCAAGCACGAAGTGCTGAAACCCTATTGTAATTGTACTGATTTTTATTATTAGGGGTTCAAGCACGAAGTGCTGAAACCCTATTGTAATTGTGCTGATTTTTATTATTATTATTATTATTCTTCCCTAAAAACGCATCGTGCAGCCCAAACCGTAAGGCCTAGAGACCTGAAACTCGGTCAGATGGTAGTAGTCTTGCTCGCTACTCAGATACCCGGACTCGTCCCCAATCGGCCAGATGGTGGCGCTACAGCGCAAAAAACAAAAAAATTGCATATTTTTGCTTAAATCTCATCAACACCTTTGTCACAGACTCAAGTATCTTATATCATTAGAATCCTTGGCTCAAGCCGAACAAAAATGGCCTCAAGGATTTCATTTCCGGTATGCAAATTTTTCCGCCATATTGGATTTTGTCCAAAACCTACTTTTGCGAACTAGTCCCTGGATTTTTGCCCAATCGGAACCAAACCAGTGCAGAAATGTTCACAGGCGTCTGAATTTCAATAATTATTGAAAAAAAGTAGAAATTTCGATTCACAGTTGCTAAGGGGCGCTGAAATGTTTGAAGGAGGCGGAGCCTATTTGACTAAAATGGCTATAACTCCAGAAGTAAATGAGGTATCTTCACCAAACTCGGTACACATGTGTAAGAGGTCAATCTGAGGTCACAGTAAAAAAATCGCGGCGATTGGCCACATGGTGGCGCTATAACATGAAAAAAACATAAAACAGGCTATAACCACCTGACTGTTAGTCCGATTGACTTGAAAATTGGTATGCAGTGTCTTGGTCCAAGGTGTCATGTATGTCTATGAGGACATTGGCGTATCTCGAAAAACATGGCCGCCATTGGCCAATGAAGTTTGAGCACCTATTAGACAAGGTTAAACAGAGGCCGATCGGAACAAAACTCGATGGGCATGTTCAACTCATGGCCCTAGAGGTCTGTAAGAATTTTGAAAGAAATCGGCCACTAGTTGGCGCTAACAAGTTTTATGGCTCTGTAATCACGTGGTGTTACACTTATCGTCACAAAATGCATATCATTTGATAGATCTGCTCATGCTCAACAACTTTGCCTCAAGAACCACTAATGTCAATCAAAACCGTTCATTAAATATTTGCAAACATGTTAAAAACCTACTTTTGCGAACTAGTCCCTGGTTTTTCCGCCCGATCAGAACCAGACCAGTCTAGGACAATTCTCTGGACTCTCTAGATCAATACATTATCGAAAAAAAGTTGAACTTTTGCATTTGGATGGTTGTAATAGGGTCATTTAGAAAATGGGCGTGGCAAAATACACTAAAAAGCCTATAAATCCTAAATGAAAGCTCAGAACTTCACAAAAATTGATGAGCATATGTGACATAACATGCTAAAGAAGCATGGAAATTTTTATGGAGATCAGACCATAGGTGGCACTATAACTGTTAAAAAGCTTTAAAATCATATATTTCCTATGGTAAACTGCCTGTATTGCTGTAAATGGTCTTTTCCATATATGATCATATAATTTTCATATCATAATGTTAAAAACTAGTGCAATACAATTCTCTGGACTCACTAGATCAATAATTGTCAGAAAAAGTTGAATTACTTCATTTGGATAGCTATAATAGGGTCACTTCAATATGTAGCCTTAAAATGAATACCATATTAAGCCAATAAGTGGTATTTTACTGCCCCCTGCTGTCATTTCATCATACTACTCCCTAATATTGTTATATAATTCATATTTAGACTTTATAAAATCATTATTTTAACATTTAACATGAAAACGAAAGTAAAACGGCATTTAGGCCACGCCCCCCCAGTACAAATTCACTCATAACTCGAAAACGGAATGTCGTTGCGCGCTCAAATTTTGATGGTAAGGTCCTCTCCACGCTCTTGATCGAAACGTGTCATCGCGGGCCTCGGGAGCGCGCCCCCCGGCGATCGGTAGACCGCGGGACCCCCGACTTTGAACGGCCGTAGCTCCCGACCCAGACCACCCTGAACCTTGTGTGAGAGCTCGTTGGAAAGGGCCCGTCCTTGGCTAGCTTCGATTCAAATGTGGTGTAATTTGCCCTGGGCATTCCAGAGATAAAAGCCTCAAAAGACATGCCTTTGAACAGTCATAACTCCCGAACCCAATCGCCCAAAAACACCGCGATGGTCTCATTGAACAGGGCTCCTCAAGCACTATCTATGCTCTGAGGTTCAGAATTTTTCGCCTTCTGGTTCCCGAGATATAAGTGAAAAAACAAATTCCCATTCATTCATTCAAACACTTCAACTGTAAGATGGAGGCTGTAATTCCACTGTTGTCAACTAGAGGGAGCAGCCGTATTAGACATAGTATTAATCTTTTTATCAGCTTTCAGCTTTGGCCAACAAACAAATGGTTAAAGCTATTTTTTTATTTTTATTATTGGACTGATAATATAGATCACAATGAAATATATGAAATGGTTAGACCATTAAAATATTTTTTTCACAATAACACATCCTAAAGACATTGAAAACATATTTGTGTGTGTGTGTGTGTGTGTGTGTGTGTGTGTGTGTGTAAGCATGCATTATTGAGTTAACATGGAAAACACTTATATTACAATAACTATTATAACACAATCATATTTTGTCAGTGTTTATCACTTCATTTGCACTGACACTTCACATAATTGCTAGTAATGTGGTAAATCATGCTAGAAACATGGTAAATCATAGTAAGTAATTGATGGTCTCATTCAACAGGGCTCCTCAAGCACTCTCTATGCTCTGAGTTTCAGAATTTTTCGCCTTCTGGTTCCCGAGATATAAGTGAAAAACCAAATTCCCATTCATTAATTCATTCAAACACTTCAACTGTAAGATGGAAGCTGTAATACCACTGTCCACTAGAGGGAGCAGCAGGATTACGCATGACCTTTTCATTAGTTTTCAGTATTGGGAAACAAACAAATGCTTTAAAAAGCAATCTTTTTTTCTTTTTTTTTTCTTTTCTTTTTTATATTATTAGATCAAAATGGAATTCTAATAGACCAATAAATATATTTTCTCAATAACATATTCCAAAACATTAAAAACATATGTGCATTTGTGTATGTTTATTTCTGTGTGTGTGTGTGTGTGCGTGTGCGTGTGCGTGTGCGTGTGCGTGTGCGTGTGCGCGTGTGCGTGTGCGTGTGTGTGTGTGTGTGTGCGTGTGTGTGTGTGTGTGTGTGTGTAAGCATGCATTATTGAGTTAACATGGAAAAACTGGTTTGCTTTAGTCCAGAAAACTGGTGAAAATCATGAAGTTTAAAGTGAAAGTGAGCCAATAAGTGGTCTTCTTCTGCCCTCTGCTGGCCATTCTACTTATTAATGAAGTCTTTTCACATGTGCTCACATTCATATTTAGACTCTAAAAATCACTTATATAACAATAACTATTATAACACAATCAGATTTTGTCAGTGTTTATCACTTCATTTGCACTGACACTTCACATAATTGCTAGAAACATGGTAAATCATAGTGAATAATACTATAATGTGGTGTATCAAGGTAAACCATGCTAGAATCCTGGCAAATCATTCTAGAACAGGGTAAATCATGGTAAACCATGATAAACTATGGTAAATCATGTTAGAATGTGGTATATCATGGTAAATCACGCTAGAACAGGGTAAATCATGGTAAACTATGATAAATAATGATAAACTATGGTAAACCATGCTAGAATCACAGTAAACAATGGTAAATCATACTAGAATGTAGTATATCATGGTAAATCATGCTAGAATATGGTAAATTAAGGGTAAACTAAGATAAAATCATGGTAAACTATGTCAATCATGCTAGAATCATAGTAAATAATACTAGAATGTGGTAAATTATTGTGGGAGGAGCCTATTTTACTAAAATGGCTATAACTCAAGAAGTAAATGAGATATCTTCACCAAACTCAGTACACGTGTGAATGGGTTCAATTTGAGGTCACAGTAAACAATTTTATGGAGATCGGTCCATAGATGGCACTATAACTCCTATAAAAAGCTTTAAAACCATATATTTCCTATGGTACATTGCCTGTATTGGCTGTAAATTGTCTTTTCCATCTATTATGTCAGTGCTTACATGCTTGCTAAATAAAACTTGATAACTTTTGATGCTTTTCTGCTTAAAGGCCTTAAATGCTTGAACCCCGATAAATGCTGCTTGCAGCTTTAATTATTATTATTATTATTATTATTATTTTCCCCTAAAACGCATCGTGCAGACCAAACCGTAAGAGCTGGAACCTTGAAACTTGGCCAAATGGTAGTCCTCAATTTGGGGAGAACCTATCAAAGTATGACCCCAATTGGCCCATAGGTGGCGCTATAGCAACCAAAAGCGCGAAACTGCTCATAACTCCTAGACCGTATGTCGTAGACTCAAGTGTCTTATATCTTTGGAAAGCTGGTCTCATGAAGGTCAAAACGTATATCTCCGATTTCATTTCCGGTATGCAAATTTTCCGCCATTTTGAATTATGTCAAAAACCTACTTTTGCGAACTAGTCCCTGTTTTTTTCTCCGATCGGAACCAAACCAGTACAGAAATGTTCTCTGGAGTCTGCTTATCAATAATTATCGAAAAAAAGTCGAAATTCCGATTCCTGGTCGCTAGGGGGTGATAAATTAGTGTTGTGGGAGGAGCCTATTTTACTAAAATGGCTATAACTCGAGATGTAAATGAGATATCTTCACCAAACTTGGTACACATGTGTATGAGTTCAATCTGAGATCACAGTAAAAAAATCGTGACAATTGAACACTAGGTGGCGCTATAACATGAAAAAAACATGAAAAGGGCTATAACCACCTGACCGTTAGTCCGATTGACTTGAAAATTGGTATGCAGTGTCTTGGTCCAAGGTGCCATGTATGTCTATGAGGACATTGGCGTATCTCAAAAAACATGGCCGCCATCGACCAATGAAATTTGAGCACCTATTAGACAAGGTTAACGGTGGCCAATCGGAATGAAACTCGATGGGCATGTTCGACTCATGGCCCTAGAGGTCTGTAAGAGTTTTGAAAGAAATCGGCCACTAGTTGGCGCTAACGAGTTTTATGGCTCTGTAATCACGTCGTGTAAAACTTAACAACTTTTGATGCTTTTGTGCTTAAATGCATTAAAGGCCTTAACTGCTTGAACCCCGATAAATGCTGCTTGCAGCTTTAATTAGGGGTTCAAGCACGAAGTGCTGAACACCTATTGTATTTGTACTGATTTTTATTATTATTATTAGGGGTTCAAGCATGAAATGCTGAAACCCTATTGTAATTGTACTGATTTTTATTAGGGGTTCAAGCACGAAGTGCTGAACACCTATTGTATTTGTACTGATTTTTATTATTATTATTATTAGGGGTTCAAGCACGAAGTGCTGAAACCCTATTGTAATTGTAAGGATTTTTATTATTATTATTATTATTCTTCTCCGCTAAAACGCATCGTGCAGCCCAAACCGTAAGAGCTAGAGACTTGAAACTTGGCCACAAGGTAGTATAAAAATCGAGGAGAGGTTATCAAAGTATGAGCCCGATTGGCCAATAGGTGGCGCTATAGCGCAAAAAACAAAAAAAAAAATCACTATTTTGCTCATATCTCAATAACCATTTGTCTCAGCTTCAAGTGTCATACATCATTGGAATCCTTGGCTCAAGCCGAACAAGAAATATAGGAGGTATTTTATTTCCGGTATGCAAATTTTTCCGCCATTTTGGATTTTGTCCAAAACCTACTTTTGCGAACTAGTCCCTGGTTTTTCGCCCGATCGGAACCAAACCAGTGCAGAAATGTTCACAGTAGTCTGATTATCAATAATTATCGAAAAAAAGTTGAAATTTCGATTCACGGTCGCTAAGGGGCGCCAAAACGTTTGAAGAAGGCGGAGCCTATTTTACTAAAATGGCTATAACTCCAGAAGTAAATGAGGTATCTTCACCAAACTCGGTACACATGTGTAAGAGGTCAATCTGAGGTCACAGTAAAATAATCGCGGCGATTGGCCACATGGTGGCGCTATAACATTAAAAAAACATAAAATGGGCTATAACCACCTGACCGTTAGTCCGATTGACTTGAAAATTGGTATGCAGTGTCTTGGTCCAAGGTGCCATGTATGTCTATGAGGACATTAGTGTATCTCAAAAAACATGGCCGCCATCAGCCAATGAAGTTTGAGCACCTATTAGACAAGGTTAACGGAGGCCGATCGGAACGAAACTCGATGGGCATGTTCGACTCATGGCCCTAAAGGTCTGTAAGAATTTTGAAAGAAATCGGCCACTAGTTGGCGCTAACGAGTTTTATGGCTCTGTAATCACGTGGTGTTACACTTATCGTCACAAAATGCATATCATTTGATAGATCTGCTCATGCTCAACAACTTAGCCTCAAGAACCACTAATGTCAATCAAACCATTCATTAATTATTCGCGAATATGTTAAAAACCTACTTTTGCGAACTAGTCCTAGGTTTTTTGCCCGATCGGAACCAGACCAGTTTAGGGCAATTCTCTGGACTCTCTAGATCAATAATTATCGAAAAAAAAGTTGAACTTTTGCATTTGGGTGGCTGTAATAGGGTCATTTATAAAATGGGTGTGGCAAAATACACTCAAAAGCCTATAAATCATATATAAAAACTCAGAACTTCACAAAAATTGGTGAGCATATGTGACATAACATCATTAATAACCATGCAAAATATTATGGAGATCGGACCATAGGTGGCGCTATAACTGTTAAAAAGCTTTGAAAACCATATTTTTCTTATGGTAAATTGCCTGTATTGGCTGTAAATGGACTTTTCCATCTATTATTTCAGTGGTTAAAAGCTTTCTAAATAAATCTTAATGTCTTAAATGCTTATGTGCTTAAAGGCCTTAAATGCTTGAACCCCGATAAATGCTGCTTGCAGCTTTAATTATTATTATTATTATTATTATTATTATTATTCTTCTGCCGTAAAACGCATCGTGCAGCCCAAACCGTAAGGGCTAGAGCATTGACACTTTGCCAGATGGTAGTACAAAAATCGAGGAGAGGTTATCAAATTATGACCCCGATTGGCCCATAGGTGGCGCTATAGCAACCAAAAGCGCGAAACAGCTCATAACTCATAGACCGTAAGTCGTAGACTCAAGTGTCTTATATCATTGGAAAGCTGGACGCCTGACGAACAAAACGTATATCTCCGATTTCATTTCCGTCATGATAGATTTTCCGCCATTTTGAATTTTGTCAAAAACCTACTTTTGAGAACTAGTCCTAGGTTTTTTGTCCGATCGGAACCAAACCAGTGCAGAATTGTTCTCTGGAGTCTGACAATCAATAATTATCAAAAAAAAGTCGAAATTTTGATTCATGGTCGCTAGGGGGTGCAAAATGAACGTTGTGGGAGGAGCCTATTTTACTAAAATGGCTATAACTCAAGAATTAATTGAGTAAACTTCACCAAACTTGGTACACATGTGTAGGAGGTCAATCTGAGGTCACAGTAAAAAAATTGCATCGATTGGCCACATGGTGGCGCTACAAACAAAAAAAAACGTATAAACACCTGACCGTTTTTCCGAATGACTTGAAATTTGGTATGCAGTGTCTTGGGCCAAGAGGCCATGTATGTCTAAAAGGATATTGGCATATCTCGAAAAACATGGCCGCCATTGGCCAATGAGGTTTGAGCACCTATTAAACAAGGTTAACGAAGTCCAATTGTTTTATGAGTTTTATGGCTTTGTAATCACGTGGTGTTACACTTATCGTCACAAAATGCATATCATTTGATAGATCTGCTCATGCTCAACAACTTTGCCTCAAGAACCACTAATGTCAATCAAACAGTTCATTAAATATTCATGAATATGTAAAAAACCTACTTTTGCGAACTAGTCCTAGGTTTTTCGCCCGATCGGAACCAGACCAGTCTAGGACAATTCTCTGGACTCTCTAGATCAATAATTATCAAAAAAAAGTTGAACTTTTGCATTTGGATGGCTGTAATAGGGTCATTTATAAAATGGGCGTGGCAAAATGCACTAAAAAGCCTATAAATCATAAATAAAAACTCAGAACTTCACAAAAATTGGTGGGCATATGTGACATAACATCATTAACAACCATGCCAAATTTTATGGAGATCGGACGATAGGTGGCGCTATAACTGTTAAAAACCTTTAAAACCATACATTTCCTATGGTAAATTGCCTGTATTGGCTGTAAATGGTCTTTTCCATCTATGATCATAGAATTTTCATATCATAATGTTCAAAACTAGTGCAGTACAATTCTCTGGACTCTCTAGATCAGTAATTATCAGAAAAAGTTGAACTACTTCATTTGGATGGCATTTGGATGGCCTTGACCAAGTGTCCCCGAAAGCTTATATCTTTTAAGATGCTCAGATCTTCTTAAAAACAAGTCAGAACATGTGAAATATCACTCTGAACAAGCATGAAAAATGTCAGACAGATCAGACAAAATTTGACTCTATAACAGTTTAAAAAGGTGAAAATAATATGAATACAATGGCATATTAAGCCAATAAGTGGTATTTTACTGCCCCCTGCTGTTTAAAATAGGTATTTTGTCATATTGTTTCTATAATTCATACTTAGACTTTATAAAATCATTATTTTAACATTTACAATTACATTTAGTCAAAATCCATCTGTTAAAGTATTAGTGTGTGTGTGTGTGTGTGTGTGTGTGTGTGTGTGTGTGTGTGTGTGTGTGTGTGTGTGTGTGTGTGTGTAAGCATGCATTATGGAGTTAACATGGAAAGACTGGTTTGCTTTAGTGCAGAAAACTGGTGAAAATCATGAAGATTAAACTGAAACTGAGCCAATAATGGTCTTCTAGTGCCCTCTGCTGGCCATTCTACTTATTAATGAAGTCTTTTGACATGTGCTTTTGAATTCATAATTAGACATTGTAAATCATAGTAAATAATACTAGAATGTGGTGTATCAAGGTAAATCATGCTAGAACATGGTAAATCATGGTAAACTATGCTAGAACAGGGTAAATCATGGTAAACCATGGTAAATCATGATAAACTTTGGTAAATAATGCTAGAATGTGGCATATCATGGTAAACCATGCTAGAACATGGTAAATCAAGGTAAACTAAGATAAATTCATGGTAAACTATGCCAGAACAGGGTAAATCATGGTAAACCATGGTAAATCATGATAAACTATGGTAAATCAAGCTAGAATGTGGAAAATCATGGTAAATCATGCTAGAACATGGTAAATCAAGGTAAACTAAGATGAATTCATGGTAAACTATGCTAGAACAGGGTAAATCATGGTAAACCATGGTAAATCATGATAAACTATGGTAAATCATGCTAGAATGTGGTATATCATGATAAATAATGCTAGAACATGGTAAATCAAGGTAAACTAAGATGAATTCATGGTAAACTATGCTAGAACAGGGTAAATCATGGTAAACCATGGTAAATCATGATAAACTATGGTAAATCATGCTAGAATGTGGTATATCATGGTAAATCATGCTAAAACATGGTAAATCAAAGTAAATTAAGATAAAATCATGGTAAAACTATGCTAGAAAATGGTAAATAATGGTAAACCATGGTAAATCATGATAAACTATGGTCAATCATGCTAGAATGTGGTATATCATGGTAAATCATGCTAGAACATGGTCTTTTCCATCTATTATGTCAGTGGTTACATGCTTGCTAAATAAAACTTTATAACTTTTGATGCTTAAAAACCTTAAAGACCTTAATAGCTTGAACCCCGATAAATGCTGCTTGCAGCTTTAATTATTATTATTATTCTTCTCCGCTAAAACGCATCGTGCAGCCCAAACCGTAAGAGCTAGAGACTTGAAACTTGGCCACAAGGTAGTACAAAAATCGAGGAGAGGTTATCAAAGTATGAGCCCGATTGGCCAATAGGTGGCGCTATAGCGCAAAAAACAAAAAAAAATCACTATTTTGCTCATATCTCAATAACCATTTGTCTCAGCTTCAAGTGTCATACATCATTGGAATCCTTGGCTCAAGCCGAACAAGAAATATAGGAGGTATTTTATTTCCGGTATGCAAATTTTTCCGCCATTTTGGATTTTGTCCAAAACCTACTTTTGCGAACTAGTCCCTGGTTTTTCGCCCGATCGGAACCAAACCAGTGCAGAAATGTTCACAGTAGTCTGAATATCAATAATTATCGAAAAAAAGTTGAAATTTCGATTCACGGTCGCTAAGGGGTGCCAAAACGTTTGAAGAAGGAGGAGCCTATTTTACTAAAATGGCTATAACTCCAGAAGTAAATGAGGTATCTTCACCAAACTCGGTACACATGTGTAAGAGGTCAATCTGAGGTCACAGTAAAAAAATCGCGGCGATTGGCCACATGGTGGCGCTATAACATGAAAAAAACATAAAATGGGCTATAACCACCTGACCGTTAGTCCGATTGACTTGAAAATTGGTATGCAGTGTCTTGGTCCAAGGTGCCATGTATATCTATGAGGACATTAGTGTATCTCAAAAAACATGGCCGCCATCAGCCAATGAAGTTTGAGCACCTATTAGACAAGGTTAACGGAGGCCGATCGGAACGAAACTCGATGGGCATGTTCGACTCATGGCCCTAAAGGTCTGTAAGAATTTTGAAAGAAATCGGCCACTAGTTGGCGCTAACGAGTTTTATGGCTCTGTAATCACGTGGTGTTACACTTATCGTCACAAAATGCATACCATTTGATAGATCTCCTCTTGTTGAACAACTTTGCCTCAAGAACCATTGCTGTCAATTAAACCGTTCATTAAATATTCGTAATTATGTTAAAAACCTACTTTTGCGAACTAGTCCTAGGTTTTTCGCCCGATCAGAACCAAACGAGTCTAGGACAATTCTATGGACTCTCTAGATCAATAATTATTAAAAAAAGTTGAACTTTTGCATTTTTCGCATGGGTATATTGGGTCATAAAGAAAATGGGCGTGGCAAAATGCACTCAAAAGCCTATGAATCCTAAACGAAAACTCAGAACTTCACGAAAATTGGTGAGCATGTGTACCATAACATCATTAACAAGCATGCAAAATTTCATGGAGATCGGACTATAGGTGGCGCTATAACTGTTAAAAAGCTTTAAAAAACACATATTTCCTATGGTAAATTGCCTGTATTGGCTGTAAATGGACTTTTCCATCTATTATTTCAGTGGTTAAAAGCTTTCTAAATAAATCTTAATGTCTTAAATGCTTATGTGCTTAAAGGCCTTAAATGCTTGAACCCCGATAAATGCTGCTTGCAGCTTTAATCAGTTTTATTTTTATTTTAGAAAATAAACACGTTTATTTTCTCATCTTACAAATCAAATGTTTATTTTCACTGGCATGTCTGTTAGGTGTCGAGGACGAGTGCATCTCTGAGCCTGAGTCCAGTATGAGTGAAATACTGAGTCTGAGACTGTTACTCACGGCGTACTGGAACTGGAGACTCGGAACTTGACTCTGAGTTATTTTCGCTGTGAGGAATCTGTGATTTTTAATGGTTTTCAGGGACTCTACACCTCTGTCATCGCGCGTGTGACAGCCGGCTTGAAGTGAAAATGTTTTCTAAATTCATGTTTTGATCTCAATGATCTCATTGTTTAATTCGTCTTCTTTGCACTGATGGAATAACGCGTGAGGTTCTCGTACCTCGCTGAGGGTTTCTCTGCCGGTCTCGAGCTCACACTCTCGTCCAGCGCTGAAGATGTTTTAGTGTTCGTGACGGTCGTCCTGTTTGATGGACAGAACAATCAGAGACCCTGAAGCAACATCAGGTGTGAGTGTGTGTGTGTGTGTGTGTGTGTGTGTGTGTGTGTGTGTGTGAGTGTGTGTGTGTGTGTGTGTGTGTGTGTGTGTGTGTGTGTGTGTGAGAGACACTTACTGAGACTGAAGCGGTGTCGAGGACTTCAGTGTAGAGACAGACACACTTTCACTCCTGAGAACAGAGAACAACATCAGGTGTGTGTGTGTGTGTGTGTGTGTGTGTGTGTGTGTGTGTGTGTGTGTGTGTGTGTGTGTGTGTGTGTGTGAGACACTTACTGAGACTTAGGCGGTGTCGAGGACTTCAGTGTAGAGACAGACACACTTTCACTCCTGAGAACAGAGAACAACATCAGGTGTGAGTGGGGGTGTGTGTGTGTGTGTGTGTGTGTGTGTGTGTGTGTGTGTGTGTGTGTGTGTGTGTGTGTGTGTGTGTGTGTGTGTGTGTGTGTGGAGGATGATCTCACCGGGTCGAGGTCTTCACGGGACTGGAGACGGAGGGACTCTTCACAGCGCTGAGGAATGAAGAAACACATCAGAACTTCAGATGCTCCTCATCAGTGTTGTGTGTAACTCATTAAAAGTAACTTGATCAGTGTTAACCCTAACCCTAACCGTAACGTAATCAGATTACTTTTTCAACTAACTAGTGAAGTAATGCATTACTTTTAAAATTTACAACAAAATATCTTAGTTACTTTTTTCAAATAAGTAATGCAAATCACTTTGTTTTCCCATTCACTTTTTGTTATTACTCTACCTCTACTGTACTCTACTGTACACCACTGTACTCTACCTCTACTGTACTCTACTGTACTCTACCTCTACTGTACTCTACTGTACACCACTGTACTCTACCTCTACTGTACTCTACTGTACTCTACCTCTACTGTACTCTACTGTACACCACTGTACTCTACCTCTACTGTACTCTACTGTACTCTACCTCTACTGTACTCTACTGTACACCACTGTACTCTACCTCTACTGTACTCTACTGTACACCACTGTACTCTACCTCTACTGTACTCTACTGTACTCTACCTCTACTGTACTCTACTGTACACCACTGTACTCTACCTCTACTGTACTCTACTGTACTCTACCTCTACTGTACTCTACTGTACACCACTGTACTCTACCTCTACTGTACTCTACTGTACACCACTGTACTCTACCTCTACTGTACTCTACTGTACTCTACCTCTACTGTACTCTACTGTACACCACTGTACTCTACCTCTACTGTACTCTACTGTACTCTACCTCTACTGTACTCTACTGTACACCACTGTACTCTACCTCTACTGTACTCTACTGTACACCACTGTACTCTACCTCTACTGTACTTTACTGTACTATACATCTACTGTACTCTACCTCTACTGCACTCTACTGTACTCTACCTCTACTGTACTCTACTGTACTATACATCTGCTGTACTCTACTGTACTATACATCTACTGTACTCTACCTCTACTGCACTCTACTGTACTCTACCTCTACTGTACTCTACTGTACTCTACCTCTACTGTACTCTACTGCACTATACATCTACTGTACTCTACCTCTACTGCACTCTACTGCACTCTACCTCTACTGTACTCTACTGTACTCTACCTCTACTGTACTCTACCTCTACTGTACTCTACTGTACTCTACCTCTACTGTACTCTACTGTACTATACATCTACTGTACTCTACCTCTACTGCACTCTACTGTACTCTACCTCTACTGTACTCTACTGTACTCTACCTCTACTGTACTCTACCTCTACTGTACTCTACTGTACACCACTGTACTCTAACTCTACTGTACTCTAACTCGACTGTACTCTACTGTACTCTACCTCTACTGCACTCTACTGTACTCTACCTCTACTGTACTCTACTGTACTATACATCTACTGTACTCTACCTGTACTCTAACTCTACTGTACTCTAACTCGACTGTACTCTACTGTACTCTACCTCTACTGCACTCTACTGTACTATGCATCTACTGTACTCTACCTCTACTGTACTCTACTGCACTATACATCTACTGTACTCTACCTCTACTGTACTCTACTGTACTCTACCTCTACTGCACTCTACTGTACTCTACCTCTACTGTACTCTTCTGTATGCTATCTCTACTGTACTCTACCTCTACTGTACTCTACCTCTACTGCACTCTACTGTACTCTACCTCTACTGTACTCTACCTCTACTGTACTCTACTGTACTCTACCTCTACTGTACTCTACTGTACTCTTCTGTATGCTATCTCTACTGTACTCTACCTCTACTGCACTCTACTGTACTCTACCTCTACTGTACTCTACCTCTACTGTACTCTACTGTACTCTACCTCTACTGTACATGCATGAATCTGCATTTCCTTCAGCCTGAGGATCATTATTTCACATTTGGCGTGTAAGTGTCTTTACATTTACTTTTTTGTTATAAAAAAACAAGTCAAGCCCAGTTGAAAAAAAAAAGTAACGCAAAACTAACGTAACGCATTACTTTTCAAAGTAACTCTCCCCAACACTGGGCGTCTTTAACATCTGGATCTGACAGAAAATCTCTTATGTTAAAGTGGCTGTGGCTATTTATTTATTAAATCTTAAAAATGTAAAATTAAAATAATTGAATAATTGTATAAAACAATCTATAATAAAATATAAAAAGGATGTTTTTTACCTGCATGTCATGTGACCATTAACTGAGATTAACATCAGAGAACCGTGAACATGTGAATGTGTCATCAAATTATTGAAATATTACATGAAAACTTCAAGAACAGGTTTGTGAATCACTGAATCTCACACATCTCACTCGACTCACCCATTGGTAGTTTGAGACGCTGTGAGCTCTGGAAACTTCTCACCGAACGATGGTTTAACGGGGCTTAACCTGTCACACACAAACATGAGCACGTCAACACAACTGATGAATAAAAGTATTCATTTCTTTAAACAAAATCTATTTTACCCCCAACTTTTGAATGTATGTTCAGAACGTTAAATTATGAAAATTATTTATCAATGTTCTCTGAATGTTAAAAAAAAACAAAAAAAAAAACATTTTAATGTTTTTTCTTGGTCATGTGAACGTTAAGGGAAAATTACATTGTATCATTCTTCAAACATTATGGAAACATTACTTCTGAATGTTCTCTGAACGTTCTGAAACAAGTAGTAATATTTAAAAAACGTTAGACAAACGCCCAACTGAAACATTTAAGAAAAACGTTCCATTAATGATGTATAAATAATATTTTTGTGCTAACATTCTGAGAACGTTTTAAAAGATTAGATAATTTGAACGAATGTTCTAGATTGAGAGAACCTCATCTAAAAGCTCCCTGTTCGCTGTCCCTGTCTCTGCAGAACAAAAGTGGGCGTTTCTAAATTTGTGGGTGTTTATAAATTCACCATCCAGCTAGAGTCATCATTAATCACCCCATCAAGATCGGTCAGAAATCTTGGAGTAACGTTTGATGACCAGCTGACCTTCACTGATCACATTTCAAAGACAGCTCGATCATGCAGGTTTGCACTGCACAACATCAGGAAGATCAGGCCTTTCCTAACTGAGCATGCAACACAACTTATCGTCCAGGCCCTGGTCATCTCTAGGCTCGACTACTGCAATGCTCTTCTGGCTGGACTTCCAGCATGTGCGACCAAACCCCTACAGATGATCCAGAATGCTGCAGCTCGTCTTGTCTTCAACGAGCCCAAGAGGGCCCACGTCACTCCTCTGTTCATCTCTCTGCACTGGCTACCTCTCGCTGCTCGCATCAAGTTCAAGGCACTGACGCTTGCTTACAGATCCATCACAGGCTCAGCTCCCTCCTACTTTCACTCACTCCTACGAGTCTACATCCCTACCAGACACCTACGATCGGTCAACGAGCGACGTCTCGTGGTTCCATCACAGAAAGCCACAAAATCACTTTCCAGAACATTCTCATTCACAGTTCCATGCTGGTGGAACGCTCTCCCCACCCTCATCCGGAATGCAGAATCCCTGACAACATTCAAAAGACAGCTGAAAACCCATCTCTTCCGTGAGCACTTAACCTTATAAAAAAAAAATAAAATAAAAAAAAATCCTTTCCCTTTGAAACATCACTTATCAGGCTTATGCTACTCTGAATAATACCTGAACTTCGTATTTTGAGCACTTCTTGCGCTGTTGTTGTTTTTGCCTCTTTATGATGACTCGCTGAATTTTTGTCCTAATTTGTAAGTCGCTTTGGATAAAGGCGTCTGCTAAATGACTAAATGTAAATGTAAATGTATAAATCATGTAATAAAAATGTATGCCCTTCACCCCTAAACCCCGCCCTCGCTGTGACGTGGGCCAATCAGGTGACGTGGTCAAAACGCCCCTCTGTTTATGGCCCCGCCCACTGATCTGGCCACGCCCCTGACGGTCCTGCAGACACGCTGATGCCGGCCGCTGTGAACTCCACTTTACTCACGTTTTGCTGCTGGAGTTTGCGCCAGAGAAGACGCGAGCATTGAAGCTGGATGTGTTGGGAGTCTTGAGCACCGGATTCCTGCAACAGAGACTCACATTAAACAGATTCACACACGTCTGAAGCTTCTAGCATGTGTGTGTGTGAAGAGCGTCAGATCTCACTTGGCTGGGACCGGAGGTTTGGGAGCCGGAGTCGGTGGCGGGACGATCGTAGAGATGCTCGTGTTCACCGATGCGGGGCTGAGGGACCACAGAACAGTCATCTCACCGTTATTATACAGCGCTTTTCACAACACAGATTGTTTACAGTGATAATAGGAAAATAATGCAATAAAGTTTGTTTCTAGAAGAAAATAGCATCATAGTCCAGTTTAAAGGGGACATATCATGAAAATCTGCTATAATCGGGTCCCAGTGCTTCTACCGACACAGAAAACGTGAAAAGTGAAACCCAGTAACTGTATTCTGGTGAGCCTTTCTCTGCAAGCATGTTATAAAATAAGCCGATCAGATTTCGCTCTCCTTCTGACGTATGAAGAGGATCTTATTATAATATTACCGGCCCTTAATCTGCACGTTTACACACACCAGCCGACATTTGGTTCCACACGCGACAAGAGAGACCAGTTCTAACACAATGATAGAAGATCCAGCAAAGCCTGAAACTGTTGTGTGGTTGAGCACAGACGAGCACTGAACACTATTGACCAGAACATGTCACCGCTGTCTTATAAACACCTCAGGAACTGTGGACACTTGTGGAGAAGTTAAACATGATAATGAGATGATCAATGTAACTCCACAACAACTACAGAAATGTCTCCACTAACATTCAGAAACTCTTCCTGAGTCTCTCCGTAAGGCTGCACTCGCTACTGGTTATTCTGGGATTCTGGATGAGTGAGATTGGCCTGTTCTGTTATTGCCGGAGTTTCTGAAGCTCGTGTAAAGACTCCGCCCTCTTCTGAACGGAGGCGGAGCTAAAGCTCATTTGCATTTAAAGGGAAACACAAAAACCCAACACCCAAAAAGGGGCAAAAATGATCTGAAGATTTTGAGTTGAAATTTCACAGACACATTCTGGGAACGCCAGAGATTTATATTACATCTTGTGAAGAGGGGCATAATATGTCCCCTTTAAGTAAGTTCAGTGATTGTTCACTTTTGTTGTAAAAAAAACGTTATTAATTTAGTTAATTTATATATATAGCTGCTCTGGAGAAAACCGTGATGTCATCATCCAGCTCAGTTCTCATATAATGTTCAATAATATTGTTGAATATTAAATGTCCCCAACTAAGCAAGACAAAAGCCAAAGGCGACAGAGGAACTGAAACTCCATCAGTGACAGAATGGAGGAAAACCCTCGTGAGAAACTCAGTCTCAGTTCTCCTCTGGCCAACGAGCCAACAGTGTGTGATTATGATTATGATTCAGGCAGCATTACAGGTCAGATTGGTGTGTGTGTCTATGTGTGTGTGTGTGTGTGTGTGTGTGTGTGTGTCACCTCTTGCTGAAGGTCGTCCCAGAGTTCACCGGGGTTTTTTCGGCCTCCACTGACTTGCTGAAGTTACACAGAACATGAATGAGATTTAATATGAATATGAAAGCAGTGGCTGATATGATTATGATTGACAGATTCTCACCTGCTGACATCATCCACTGGTTTCTTCTGAGACAGAACGACTTTACCGAAGTTCGGATCATCACTATAAAACAACACGAGATACAGGGATATTGTAGAGGAGCTCATTTCATCATTTCTACATCACATGTGTGTGTATATATATATATGTGTGTGTGTGAGTGTGTGTGAGAGTTTGAGTGTTAGCGAGTGTGTGTGTGTGAGTGTGTGTGTCATACTCGATGGGTTCGTCCTCTTCTGCTTTTCGTCTGATCCAGCTGTTGTCTTGTAGGACGGTTCTCCTCCCTCAAACATGTTGACACATCATCATCATCATCATCATCATCATCATCATCATCACATGTACACACACACACACACCTATTCAAGTTCTCGACAGGTTTCAGGAGACTCAAATAAACAAGAAGATCTTACCAGATTTGGTGTGTGTGCTCATGATGTCAGCGCTGTGGAGATTCTGTGGAATGAAGAGTTCAGGATCACTCAGTCTGTCACTGTGAAGCTCAACAACACAAACCCTTTCGTCTGATTCACTGTTTCACACGTCGTGTTTATGGATGATTAGTGTTTGCGTGTGAAAGTGAGTGCGCTGCAGGCGTGTTGGTATGCATATGTGGCAGGGGTGTGTGTGTGTGTGTGTGTGTGTGTGTGTGTGTGTGTGTGGTTTCCCTGTTTCTCAGGGTGTGAGCTGAAGTTACCCGTCCTGATCAACCAGCAGACGCCCCTTCAGAAACAATTACCACACACACACACACACACACACACCCTGCTGATAACCAGCGTTCCTTACACACACACACACACACACACCCTGCTGATAACCAGCGTTCCTTACACACACACACACACACACACACACACACACACACACACACACACACCTGCTGATAACCAGCGTTCCTTACACACACCGTCTAACGTACGACACACACACACACACACACACACACACCCTGCTGATAACCAGCGTTCCTTACACACACACACACACACACACACACACAAACACACTGCTCATGATGCTGAATATGACTGTGAGAGGCTTTATGATTTATCATGAGGAAAAAGTATGGAAGCCCATTTCTTTTTATCATAATTATGTGAATTAAGTCATAATTATGACATTAAAACATCGAAATTGACATAAAAAGTTGTAATTCCGACTTAAAAAGTCATAATTAAATTATGACATAAAAGTCAAAATTATGACATACAAAGTCATAATTATTCTATAAAAGTTGAATTTCTGACTTATTAAAAAATCATAATTATTAAATACAAATCTAAATGATAACATACTAAGTCTAAATTATTGCTTCAAAAAACTCATAATTATAACATTAAGACATCGTAATTGACATCATGTAAAAATGATGTCATAAAATTTCAAAATTATGACCAAAAGTTGAAATTATGACAAACTAAGTCGTAATTATGAGATAAGAAGTCTAAATTATGACTTAAAAAAATTTATTATGACATAAAAGTCAAAATTATGACACACTAGGCTATAATTATGTCATAAAATCCCAATCAAGTCATAATTATGATTTACCAAAGCATGATTTTGTTTCTTATGTGGCAGAAATGAGCTTCAATAAAAAGATGTGATAGATATGAAATATAGACATGCCGCCATTTAATACTTTCACATACAAATGTTTTCAGAAGTTTAAAGTCATTCATGCTGCAGTGTAAGTTTGACTGACCTGTGTGTGACGGACGGCCGCTGGCGTGTGAGTGTGTGTGTGTGTGTGTGTGTGTGTGTGTGTTAATCTGCTGTCACACCCTGCTCTGCTGTCAGAGCCAATGAAGACTTTGATCACACGACCTCTGACCTCAGCAAACCTGTACAGTGAGTTTCAGCTGCCGCTTCAGCACACAAACACAAACACACACACTTTACTCACACAGAGATAGATTACACACACACACACACACTCTTTCCTTCTTCGTCAGGTTATTCACCTGTTCTTTCTCTCCTTCATCACGAGTCCAGGCCTGTTTTATTGACGGGTGTGGATCTGATGAACATTCCTGGTGTTTTATCAGACGAGTTTCACTGCTCTCCACATCTGGATGACAATGTGTGAGGAGAGATTCCCTGATATGATTGTAAAGCACTGTGGGTGTGCAGTTTTACAGTACTGTGCAAAAGTCTTAGGCATGTTAATACCCCCCCCCCCCCCCCCAAGTTATTTCTATCTTTTGCTGTAGTGTGTCAGTAGGAAATATCAGTTTACATTTCCAAACATTCTTTTTGCCATTAATTGTAATAATCCAGTGAGATGTGTGTATGCACAAGGAGTCTGACAACAGCCGGTATGATCTGATCTCACCATCATCGAGTCCGTCTGTGATTACATGAAGAAACAGAAGAAACTGAGACAGACTAAATCCAGAAGAACTGCGGGAACGTCTCCGAGATGCTCGAAGAAACCTAGTATCTAGTATCTGTAAAACCGCATTTTTCCATCTTAAAAATATATCTAAATTACGTCATATGCTCTCATTGACAAATGCGGAACAATTAGTTCATGCGTTCATGACCTCAAGGCTAGATTACTGTAATGCTCTACTGGGTGGTTGCCCTGCACGCTTAATAAACAAACTACAGCTGGTCCAAAACACAGCAGCTCGAGTTCTTACCAGAACCAGGAAGTATGACCATATTAGCCCGGTTCTGTCAACACTGCATTGGCTCCCTATTAAACATCGTATAAATGTTAAAATATTGCTGATTACTTACAAAGCACTAAATGGTTTAGCTCCGCAGTACTTGAGCGAGCTCTTAACGCATTATAGTCCTTCACGTCTATTGCGATCTCAAAATTCCGGCCAGTTGGTAATACCTAGAATATCATAATCGACTGCTGGCGGTAGATCCTTCTCCTATTTAGCACCAAAACTCTGGAACAGTCTTCCTAACATTGTCCGGGAAGCAGACACACTCTGTCAGTTCAAAGCCAGATTAAAGATACATCTCTTTGACCTAGCATACACATAACACATTATAGACTTCTTTAATTCAATGTTAGGCTGCATAGATCAGGTCAGCCGGAACCGGGAACACTTCCCATAAATCCTGATGTACTCGTTACATCATAAGAAGAATGGAATCTACGCTAATATTAGTGTCTCTGTTTATCCCGAGGTTTACCGCAGTCCGCCGGATCCAGGCCGTATCCAGATCTGATGAAGGACCTGCGCCTGCACACGTCCACGATGAATCCCTGCAGTGCCAGCCTCATCCACACGACAGCATCGGCTCTGATCCTCAACAAACTCGTCTCCATACCGGCGTGACTCCGACTTCCAACCAGATGGAACTGGATAAATATTCTGAATGTTCTGATCCAGTCTGACCTCTGACCTGTAATGCTGCCTGAATCATAATCATAATCACACACTGTTGGCTCGTTGGCCAGAGGAGAACTGAGACTGAGTTTCTCACGAGGGTTTTCCTCCATTCTGTCACTGATGGAGTTTCAGTTCCTCTGTCGCCTTTGGCTTTTGTCTTGCTTAGTTGGGGACATTTAATATTCAACAATATTACTGATCTGCCTTACTTAGGGTGGACGATGATGCAAATTTCTTCTAGAAACAAACTTTGTTGTATTATTTTCATGTTATTTTCAGTGTGAAGCTGCTTTGATGCAATCTGTACTGTAAAAAGCGCTGTATAAATAAAGGTGACTCGACTACATATGAAAGCGCTATAAATCCCTCATTCATTCAGAAGAGCCGGAGAAACGCAGGAATCTTCACTCTTCTCGGTTTTACGCCACAAAATGTATAATGATTATTAGAATCAACATTGAAAACTCTTAAATATCAGCCACTGAATATTGTGTCTCTCAGTCGCTGATTATAGATTTATATTCTTTTATAAAGCTATAAGAGATGGAAAGAGGAAAATTGCGAAATGTAACATTTCAGCCAGTGTTTTTTTTAATAGAATTGGGAAACTGATACAGTTTTATTAATAATTTGAATTAATTTAGTTGTGTATGTTTTTGTCTTTTTATTATTTTGTTATGGCTAGTTATTTTCATAAATATTTTTTATTTCAGTTTACTGTAAATTTGTATTATTTTAATAGTTTACATCAAGTACAGTAACTAAAAATGATAAATGTTGCCTTGGCTACTAACTGAAATAAAAAAAGTTTTTTCTATATAACCTATTTGAGTTTATTTCAGTTATTTTAATTCAAGTAATGGAAATGTTTTGATTGGTTTATGGTTTTAGTTTTAAATAACCATGATTCCATTAGAAAAATAGGTAATTAAAAATGTGTATCTATTATGATATTGGGGTGGTGGCGCAATGGATAAGACACATGCCTTTGGTGTGAGAGACCTGGGTTCGAATCCACTGTGAGACACCAATGTGTCCCTGAGCACACTCACACACACACACACACACACTCCAGATCAGATGAAGGACCTGCGCCTGCACACACACAACCACAA
>CM038631.1:560000-562500 GCA_021554675.1 Leuciscus idus | reverse complement strand
TCTGAGGTGAGTGTGTGTATAGAGTGTGTTCTCTGAGGTGAGTGTGTGTGTATTGAGTATGTTCTCTGAGGTGAGTGTGTGTATAGTGTGTGTGTATAGAGTGTGTTCTCTGAGGTGAGTGTGTGTGTATAGAGTGTGTTCTCTGAGGTGAGTGTGTGTGTATAGAGTGATGTCTCTGCTGAGTGTGTGTATAGAGTGTGTTCTCTGAGGTGAGTGTGTGTGTATAGAGTGTGTTCTCTGAGGTGAGTGTGTGTGTATAGAGTGTGTTCTCTGAGGTGAGTGTGTGTATAGAGTGTGTTCTCTGAGGTGAGTGTGTGTGTATAGAGTGATGTCTCTGCTGAGTGTGTGTATAGAGTGATGTCTCTGCTGAGTGTGTGTATAGAGTGTGTTCTCTGAGGTGAGTGTGTGTGTATAGAGTGTGTTCTCTGAGGTGAGTGTGTGTGTGTATAGAGTGTGTTCTCTGAGGTGAGTGTGTGTATAGAGTGTGTTCTCTGAGGTGAGTGTGTGTGTATAGAGTGATGTCTCTGCTGAGTGTGTGTATAGAGTGATGTCTCTGCTGAGTGTGTGTATAGAGTGTGTTCTCTGAGGTGAGTGTGTGTATAGAGTGTGTTCTCTGAGGTGAGTGTGTGTGTGTATAGAGTGATGTCTCTGCTGAGTGTGTGTATAGAGTGTGTTCTCTGAGGTGAGTGTGTGTATAGAGTGTGTTCTCTGAGGTGAGTGTGTGTGTATAGAGTGTGTTCTCTGAGGTGAGTGTGTGTGTATTGAGTATGTTCTCTGAGGTGAGTGTGTGTATAGAGTGTGTTCTCTGAGGTGAGTGTGTGTATAGAGTGTGTTCTCTGAGGTGAGTGTGTGTATAGAGTGTGTTCTCTGAGGTGAGTGTGTGTATAGAGTGTGTTCTCTGAGGTGAGTGTGTGTGTATAGAGTGTGTTCTCTGAGGTGAGTGTGTGTGTATAGAGTGTGTTCTCTGAGGTGAGTGTGTAGAGTGTTCTCTGAGGTGAGTGTGTGTATAGAGTGTGTTCTCTGAGGTGAGTGTGTGTGTGTATAGAGTGATGTCTCTGCTGAGTGTGTGTATAGAGTGTGTTCTCTGAGGTGAGTGTGTGTGTATAGAGTGTGTTCTCTGAGGTGAGTGTGTGTGTATAGAGTGTGTTCTCTGAGGTGAGTGTGTGTGTATTGAGTATGTTCTCTGAGGTGAGTGTGTGTATAGAGTGTGTTCTCTGAGGTGAGTGTGTGTATAGAGTGTGTTCTCTGAGGTGAGTGTGTGTGTATAGAGTGTGTTCTCTGAGGTGAGTGTGTGTATAGAGTGTGTTCTCTGAGGTGAGTGTGTGTGTATAGAGTGTGTTCTCTGAGGTGAGTGTGTGTATAGAGTGTGTTCTCTGAGGTGAGTGTGTGTGTATTGAGTGTGTTCTCTGAGGTGAGTGTGAGGTTATTGTTCTCCGCTGTTTTATTGACGGCTGAAACACTGATTGATGATTTCATGAGACATGATTGAGTTCAGGAAGTTGTTCTGAATCTTTCAACTTTCCTTCTGATGTTCATTTGCTGCTGTAACTAGTAGTAGAGGAGGAGATGATCGCTTCATCTGTCACACACACACACACACACACACACAAACACACATTTACTGACTGAGTTTACTGATGAAACTGAGATTATGTTTTATATCAGAAGTATCGAGGATTACTGTGATTATGGGATGGCAGGAGCGACAGATGTTTAGTGGAGTTTGTTGAGGCGGATTCACTGATGTCAGACAAACTGAAGCTGATCGAATAATGACAGAATCTTTATGTTGGTGTTTGTTCAGATGCAGATTTATTCTTGATTAATATTGTACAGTGTTTTTTTTCTCACGCATATCTGGAGCTTGATTCACTGATGATGGTCAGGTCGGGCGTGTTCACACACACATTTAATTTCTGTTCAGTTAATTCATGCATGAATGTGTTTGGCAAATGCTTGTTGATCCATGTGTGTTTAGATGAACTCAGAAGATCTCAGTGGATCTAGTTAATCACAGGTAATTAAAGAGTAAAGAAGTGAATTAAATAGGTGATGAAAATGGAAAGACTGAGTAACAGCTCAGCTGCGCACATGTGAACACTGATGTTTATTATCTTTATGTTGTAATCAGGGTTTGAAATGTACTTTTTTTACCCACCGGCCAATTTGGCTACTAAATTAAGTTACCGGCCATTCAGAACTTCTAAACGAACCAGATTAACTACGTCACAGATTATATATATATATATATATATATATGAAGAGTTCAGATGCTAAAGCCTCTAAGTGCCATCTGACATTTTCTTCTAGAATGATAATTTTTATCAAGCTCGTTTATTTAAGTTCAGCAATTTCACTTAAATGG
Source organism: Leuciscus idus (assembly GCA_021554675.1). Taxonomy (NCBI): domain Eukaryota; kingdom Metazoa; phylum Chordata; class Actinopteri; order Cypriniformes; family Leuciscidae; genus Leuciscus; species Leuciscus idus. The sequence continues at coordinate 560,135 of CM038631.1, read as the reverse complement.
CAATGAAAATGACCTATTAATTGTCATTTAAGTGAAATTACTGAACTTAAATAAACGAGCTTGATAAAAATGATCATTCTAGAAGAAAATGTCAGATGGCACTTAGAGGCTTTTGCATCTGAACTCTTCATATAT
>CM038631.1:550000-555000 GCA_021554675.1 Leuciscus idus | reverse complement strand
AGGAATATTAGTGTTATTATAGAGCAGGAATATTAGTGTTATTATAGAGCAGGAATATTAGTGTTATTATAGACAGGAATATTAGTGTTATTATAGGACAGGAATATTAGTGTTATTATAGACAGGAATATTAGTGTTATTATAGACAGGAATATTAGTGTTATTATAGAGCAGGAATATTAGTGTTATTATAGACAGGAATATTAGTGTTATTATAGACAGGAATATTAGTGTTATTATAGAGCAGGAATATTAGGCTGCTGTCACTTTAAGAGCTGCACGGATCCAATATACTGATACCCATGAGAACAGAAAACAGAGTCTCTCGCGCTTCAAGGGTTTAAAGTCATATTGAAATGCTTACAAAGGAATCGATTAGAGGAATTTAAATTTAAATTTTAGAACTAGTATCCGATTCCCAGCCCTATCAAACAGCAACATTACACTGAAGACAGATCACAGGTGCTCTTTAAAGCTTGAGCTAACGGAGCGTGTTTTCTCCGCAGGAATCCTGTGTGTGGCGGATCAGTGTCACGGTTTGCGCGAGCTAGCGCTAAACTACCACCTGTTGAGCGACGAGCTTCTGCTAGCGCTGTCGTCGGAGCGTCACGTTCACCTGGAGCACCTGCGCATCGACGTGGTGAGCGAGACCCCGGGCCAGACCTTCCACTCCATCAAGAAGAGCAGCTGGGACGCCATGGTGCGCCACTCGCCCCAGTTCAACCTCGTCATGTACTTCTTCCTGTACGAGAACGAGTTTGGGCCGTTCTTCCGCGACGAGGTGCCCGTGACGCACCTGTACTTCGGCCGTTCGGTCAGTAAGGAGGTTCTGGGCCGCGTGGGGCTAACGTGCCCCCGGCTAGTGGAGCTGGTGGTGTGTGCTAACGGCCTGCGCCCGCTCGACGAGGAGCTGATCCGCATCGCTGAGCGCTGCAAACACCTGTCGGCCATCGGCCTGGGCGAGTGTGAGGTCTCCTGCAGCGCGTTCGTGGAGTTCGTGAAGATGTGTGGCAAACGGCTCTCGCAGCTCTCCATCATGGAGGAGGTTCTGATGCCCGACAACCAGTACGGGCTGGACGACATCCACTGGGAAGTGTCCAAACACCTGGGCCGGGTCTGGTTCCCCGACATGATGCCCACCTGGTAGCCGGAGACACGCTAGCGCTGCACGACTTCCATGTAACCGCACTTACACCGATTTGGCTCATGGCGATTATGAACTGGCGAAGGCTGTGATTATTAGTTATGTGCAGCTTGTCAGTGACGTACGGCTCATTAAACGCAGAGTTTGAGTCGCTTATAATGTGCATCTGAAAAAGCAACACTCGTCAAACATCTTTCCAGACATGAAGCGTTTATGAACCTCTAGTCCAACGAAAGACGACATTTAATAACATGCTTTTCCTCCAAACTCACTTCATGAGGACAGTTGAGCTCCTCCTTCTGGGAGATGATGAGCTTCTCACACAGAATAAGGCAGTCGTGTGTTTATTACTCATGTTTAATCAAAGCGGTTCAATCTTCTGTTTATTCAGATACAGAGAGTGTGATGCTCACAGGGGTTTCCTGGAATGATGTGTGTTATACTTCAGCGGCTGTGTGTGTGTGTGTGTGTGTGTGTGTGTGTGTGTGTGTGTGTGTGTGTGTGTGAGACGCCCTCTGGTGTTCAGATGGAGCATTTACTACCGATCAGCCGTACTTCACTGACACGCTGCACATAAAATAATCACAGCCTTTTTGGTCAGGATTTGGCCGTCTGAGACAAATTTAGCACATCCTAAAAGATTCCTCTGATCCTAGGCTAAGATCTGAAGTCTTCGATCGTTAGTTTGTCATGTTCACCGCCAGCCGATTAATGACCGTTGCGATCAAATCTTACCGTGTCAGAAGATCTGACTCAGTCCTGCAGTGATTCTCCTACGACCACCGTCAAATTATCTTCGTTTTTCAAGACAAGCCGAGACCAAAAGTAACGTCAGAGATTTCTTCGTAGCCGCCGCTTCAATCGCGTGTGTAACGCGGCTCACAGCTCTGCACGCGTCACTGATGGATGATGGAAAACTCGTACAGTTTTTGACTGTCGTACAGTCTGACATTAATGACAACTGACCAATCGTTTAGGAACTGAGATGTTGAACTCACTGAACGTGTGTGTGTAAATGTACGTGTGGTCAGCTTGTGGAGGATGAAGGCGGGAAAAGCCATCCGGGATCTTCAAGCTCCTTTACCTGATGAAGTCTCAGCTCGTCAGTTCTGATCACGTGTTCGGCTTCTTCTCTCTCATACTGGACATCAGAAAACACTGCGAACCGTTAATCTGAATCTAGTGCTCGTTTCCCCAAGGGTTGATCAGTCCAGTTGACACTCAGAATCTGCTCATATCTGCGTACTTCAACACACACGCATCACTACACTACACATAACGGCGCGCTCGTTCATTTGCATTGAAGCAATAGCGGAGATTAAAAAGCATTTGGTAAACAGACAAGACATATTTCCCAACATCCACATGTTCTGATGTTCTCTGTCCTGTGTCGATCCGTCCACATAAAACACATGTGTGGTGATGAGGATGAAAGAGGAAGAGGAGATGACAGGATTTTGTTTGAATAAGAAATTAATGTATGAAATCCAAATTTTATTTTATATATATATTTATATATGTGCTGTGACGTAGTTCATCGGGTTCATTTCATTTGTTCTTTTCTTTGTTTTGGCCAGTAGAAGTTCTGATTGGCCGGTGAGTGAAAAAGTAAATTTCAAACCCTGATGATGATGATGATGATGATGATCGCTGGAGGAAATCAGCGTGAATGTTTGATTGGAGGATCAGTACGAGTTGTTTCTGATCCGACACGTGATTGGCTGTCAGACTGAGTCATGTGATCGCGTCGCTCGTTTCTGTTGATGATGGAAACGCTTCATTAGTTCTCAAGCAATAGGCCTACTTTACACACACAGATTCACATTTCCTCCTGCACTTTATATAGAAATATATTTTAGAAATGTACATATGAGATTATCGGTTGTCAATATTTCTCCTGATGATGAGAATTATTGTAATGTTATTTTTTTTGCATTAAATGAATAGTTATATAAGCTTGTGGCGTTTAATTGCTTTATCGTTTTTATGAATATAAATGTATAGAAGTTTATGTATAAAAGAGACAAACCAGTGTGGTGTAAGTGTTTCTGTTGTTTTGGAATAAATGTGTGAAGGTAAGAAGCGCTTCAGTTTGTGTTATTGGTGACGTTTCGCATTAGAGGAGGAAAGATGTGTCTAATATTCTGAAGAGGTTTCAGTCTGAAACGTAATAAAGCTGAGGTTGACAATCAGAGCTGATGTTTGTCGTGTTTGAGCTGATGTGGAGAACGTCTCCTCCTTTTCTTTCCTGACAGACCCAATCATGTCCTTGATATAATAAAGGATTGTTGTAGCAACAAATGACAAAATAATGTGTTTCCTGATTTTGTTATCACTCAGTCTCTTCAATTATAGGTTTGATGCTCCGGTTTACATACTGAACTGTTTTTTAAATTGTTAATTCTATTAAAATAATTCTATAAAAAATGAAAATGATTTTATTGTGTTTGTTTAGATGAAAGTCTAAAAAATTTAATTTAAGTTTTCAAAAAAGTCTGAAGATTTCAATAAATGCTCATTCAGCTCTCGACTATGATTGGTTCATTCACTGCAGAGCCAATTATGTCCAGCTCCGCCTCTCTGGACAGAGTGGGTGGAGTTATGTAGGGTTATGGGTGTGGTTGGTCCGTCTAGCGTCTCGTGGACATCAAGCTCCGCCCCTTGGGTTTGCAGTGTACGTTCGTCAGACAGGAAATTATTAATATACACAATACTATATACACACAACAGGTCCTGCTCCACATACATATAAATACAGTTTCCTGACTGTATAAGTGCATTAACTTTCTTCTAATTAATTAGCTTCGTAAGCATGAAAGACGAATCACATTCTGAAATAGTGATTAGATGGAAAAAACACATTGTTCTGTAATTCAGCGCTCGACGTCCCAGTGAAGCTGGAGATCAGACGCAGTAGTTTGTGTTTAACTAACGAGAAAACTCGGCTTCAAGAAGATCTTCTGCAAGCTCAGATGTAATGACAGACTGATCACAGAAGTGGATTTACAGCTCATATTCAGCGTTATAACCTTCATAATTCACGTAACATGGATCATCTCTATCTTTCTGGTGATTTCAGGAAGAGAGATCATTGATTTAACACACTTTTATCCACATTGCATTCAGGGGTTTTATTGGTTCATTCACTGGGAATTGAACCCTGACTCTAGTGTTGCGAACACTGTGATCAACACTGAACACTTTATTATTATCACTGAACTCATGACATCTCAAATTCATGAGTCTGTGTGTGATGTCATGAATCTGTCTGTGTGATGTCGTGTGTGTCTGTGTGTGTGTGTGTGATGTCATGAGTCTGTGTGTGATGTCATGAGTCTGTGTGTGTGTGTGTGTGTGTGATGTCATGAGTCTGTGTGCGTGATGTCATGTGTCTGTGTGATGTCATGAGTCTGTGTGTGTGTCGTGTGTGATGTCATGAGTGTGTGTGCGTGATGTCATGTGTCTGTGTGTGATGTCATGAGTCTGTGTGCGTGATGTCATGTGTCTGTGTGTGATGTCATGAGTCTGTGTGCGTGATGTCATGTGTCTGTGTGTGATGTCATGAGTCTGTGTGTGTGTCGTGTGTGATGTCATGAGTGTGTGTGCGTGATGTCATGTGTCTGTGTGTGATGTCATGAGTCTGTGTGTGATGTCATGTGTGTGATGTCATGTGTCTGTGTGTGATGTCATGAGTCTGTGTGCGTGTCATGTGTGTGATGTCAAGAGTGTGTGTGTGATGTCATGAGTGTGTGTGTGTCATTTGTGTGATGTCATGAGTGTGTGTGTGATGTCATGATTCTGTCTGTGTGATGTCGTGTGTGTGTGTGATGTCATGAGTCTGTGTGTGTGATGTCAT
>CM038631.1:490000-545000 GCA_021554675.1 Leuciscus idus | reverse complement strand
TTGTGTGTCCGGACAGAAGACGAGACAGAGTTCTTTATTAAAGGGGTGGATGATTATGATTTGACTTCTCTAACTGTAGTTAGTGTGTAATGTTGCTGTTTGAGCATAAACAACATCTGCAAAGTTACAACTCAAAGTTCAAGGCAAAGGGAGATATTTGCTTTTAAAGAAATAGTTTTTTTAAGGACTACAACAAACGGCTGGTAGGAACTACACAAGCTTCCTCCTGGGTTAGTGACATCACTAACCCTAAAATTTACATTAACCCCGCCCCCTGAACAGCAGTGCATGTTGAGACGAGGAGGAGTTGTTGTAGTCGAGCACAATTGTGAGTTCAAGCTCAGTCCAGTGTTTCTCCTACAATGTGGGGAAAATGCCGCTGGATTTTCAGCGCCGCTGCACAATCTTCTCATGATCAGTAATATCATGACATTCACTTCATTCTCTTACACCTGAAAACACTGAGCCATGGCGACCGGCGGCGCTGCTAATGCGGTGGCTCTGAATCCACTCGTTGACGAGAGGAGGAAAGAGACACATGGAATATTTTCGATCAGGCTAATGTCACGCTGCCATAAGGGGCCGTTCACGTGCAAATTCGTTATTTCAAATGTAGTCTTTCCTTTCCTTAATGCCGGATAACACACATACGTCTCCTGCCATTAATAATAATGACTAGTGCAGTGACTGAGATAAACCTACCAACATCCGTCGCCACTATATTCGGTATAACTTCTTGTGAGAAAAAAAAAAAAAGTTTTAGTTGCATTACATCGGTTAATGAAAACCGCCGTCATTTCGCAATAGTTTTTAATCGACATTTAGAAAATATCGCAAAAGTTTTGCGCAAATCTGTAATGGAAACGCAGCTTCAAACCAGACTTGTGTCTCCAGTGGAGTTTAATCCCGTCTGGCTAGCGCTCTTCCCATAATGTTCCCGCATCCCGTCAGGAGATGGAGAGGAGACGCTCTTCAGGGGCTGTTTGGACACACTCCGTCACATGACCGTCTACACCACGAAACCAGTCCGATTCATTTCTTAATCTTAGTAGCATTTGTTTTGCTGCCTTTAATTTATAAAAGCGTTGAATTCGGAATATTGAATTACAGTTATGAGTGAGGAAGGAGAAGTAAAGCTTAGACATGCTTAAATAATCCTAATATTCTTAAAAAAAACTCTGATTTCTTTATTCAGAATAATAATGTTTTGATTTGGACACACACACACACACACACATGCTGAGTCTGACTTCATGAACTGAACTTCAGATGATCACAAGCAGACAGAGATCACTCACGACAACACAAGAACTCAGTGACTTTCATGATTGATGTCAGTGGTGTCAGCGTTCGTCCCATGATGCAGTGCAGGACTGAACCCGGCGTCAGCGTTCGTCCCATGATGCAGTGCAGGACTGAACCCGGCGTCAGCGTTCGTCCCATGATGCAGTGCAGGACTGAACCTGGCGTCAGCGTTCGTCCCATGATGCAGTGCAGGACTGAACCCGGCGTCAGCGTTCGTCCCATGATGCAGTGCAGGACTGAACCCCGGCGTCAGCGTTCGTCCCATGATGCAGTGCAGGACTCAACCGAGCGTCAGCGTTCATCCCATGATGCAGTGCAGGACTGAACCCGGCGTCAGCGTTCGTCCCATGATGCAGTGCAGGACTGAACCCGGCGTCAGCGTTCGTCACATGATGCAGTGCAGGACTGAACCCGGCGTCAGCGTTCATCCCATGATGCAGTGCAGGACTGAACCCGGCGTCAGCGTTCGTCCCATGATGCAGTGCAGGACTGAACCGGCGTCAGCATTCGTCCCATGATGCAGTGCAGGACTCAACCGAGCGTCAGCGTTCGTCCCATGATGCAGTGCAGGACTCAACCGAGCGTCAGCGTTCGTCCCATGATGCAGTGCAGGACTCAACCGAGCGTCAGCGTTCATCCCATGATGCAGTGCAGGACTGAACCGAGCGTCAGCGTTCATCCCATGATGCAGTGCAGGACTGAACCGAGCGTCAGCGTTCGTCCCATGATGCAGTGCAGGACTGAACCCCGGCGTCAGCGTTCGTCCCATGATGCAGTGCAGGACTGAACCCGGCGTCAGCGTTCGTCCCATGATGCAGTGCAGGACTGAACCCCGGCGTCAGCGTTCGTCCCATGATGCAGTGCAGGACTCAACCGAGCGTCAGCGTTCGTCCCATGATGCAGTGCAGGACTCAACCGAGCGTCAGCGTTCATCCCATGATGCAGTGCAGGACTGAACCCGGCGTCAGCGTTCGTCCCATGATGCAGTGCAGGACTGAACCCGGCGTCAGCGTTTGTCCCATGATGCAGTGCAGGACTCAACCGAGCGTCAGCGTTCGTCCCATGATGCAGTGCAGGACTCAACCGAGCGTCAGCGTTCATCCCATGATGCAGTGCAGGACTGAACCGAGCGTCAGCGTTCATCCCATGATGCAGTGCAGGACTGAACCGAGCGTCAGCGTTCGTCCCATGATGCAGTGCAGGACTGAACCCCGGCGTCAGCGTTCGTCCCATGATGCAGTGCAGGACTGAACCCGGCGTCAGCGTTCGTCCCATGATGCAGTGCAGGACTGAACCCGGCGTCAGCGTTCGTCCCATGATGCAGTGCAGGACTGAACCCCGGCGTCAGCGTTCGTCCCATGATGCAGTGCAGGACTCAACCGAGCGTCAGCGTTCGTCCCATGATGCAGTGCAGGACTCAACCGAGCGTCAGCGTTCATCCCATGATGCAGTGCAGGACTGAACCGAGCGTCAGCGTTCATCCCATGATTCAGTGCAGGACTGAACCGAGCGTCAGCGTTCACCCATGATGCAGTGCAGGACTGAACCCGGCGTCAGCGTTCGTCCCATGATGCAGTGCAGGACTGAACCCGGCGTCAGCGTTCGTCACATGATGCAGTGCAGGACTGAACCGAGCGTCAGCGTTCATCCCATGATGCAGTGCAGGACTGAACCCGGCGTCAGCGTTCGTCCCATGATGCAGTGCAGGACTGAACCCGGCGTCAGCGTTCGTCCCATGATGCAGTGCAGGACTGAACCTGGCGTCAGCGTTCGTCCCATGATGCAGTGCAGGACTGAACCCGGCGTCAGCGTTCGTCCCATGATGCAGTGCAGGACTGAACCCGGCGTCAGCGTTCGTCCCATGATGCAGTGCAGGACTCAACCGAGCGTCAGCGTTCGTCCCATGATGCAGTGCAGGACTCAACCGAGCGTCAGCGTTCGTCCCATGATGCAGTGCAGGACTCAACCGAGCGTCAGCGTTCATCCCATGATGCAGTGCAGGACTGAACCGAGCGTCAGCGTTCATCCCATGATGCAGTGCAGGACTGAACCGAGCGTCAGCGTTCATCCCATGATGCAGTGCAGGACTGAACCCGGCGTCAGCGTTCGTCCCATGATGCAGTGCAGGACTGAACCCGGCGTCAGCATTCGTCCCATGATGCAGTGCAGGACTGAACCCCGGCGTCAGCGTTCGTCCCATGATGCAGTGCAGGACTCAACCGAGCGTCAGCGTTCGTCCCATGATGCAGTGCAGGACTCAACCGAGCGTCAGCGTTCATCCCATGATGCAGTGCAGGACTGAACCGAGCGTCAGCGTTCATCCCATGATGCAGTGCAGGACTGAACCGAGCGTCAGCGTTCATCCCATGATGCAGTGCAGGACTGAACCCGGCGTCAGCGTTCGTCCCATGATGCAGTGCAGGACTGAACCCGGCGTCAGTGTTCGTCACATGATGCAGTGCAGGACTCAACCGAGCATCAGCGTTCGTCCCATGATGCAGTGCAGGACTCAACCGAGCGTCAGCGTTCATCCCATGATGCAGTGCAGGACTGAACCGAGCGTCAGCGTTCATCCCATGATGCAGTGCAGGACTGAACCCGGCGTCAGCATTCGTCCCATGATGCAGTGCAGGACTCAACCGAGCGTCAGTGTTCGTCCCATGATGCAGTGCAGGACTCAACCGAGCGTCAGCGTTCGTCCCATGATGCAGTGCAGGACTCAACCGAGCGTCAGCGTTCATCCCATGATGCAGTGCAGGACTGAACCGAGCGTCAGCGTTCATCCCATGATGCAGTGCAGGACTGAACCGAGCGTCAGCGTTCATCCCATGATGCAGTGCAGGACTGAACCCGGCGTCAGCGTTCGTCCCATGATGCAGTGCAGGACTGAACCCGGCGTCAGTGTTCGTCACATGATGCAGTGCAGGACTCAACCGAGCATCAGCGTTCGTCCCATGATGCAGTGCAGGACTCAACCGAGCGTCAGCGTTCATCCCATGATGCAGTGCAGGACTGAACCGAGCGTCAGCGTTCATCCCATGATGCAGTGCAGGACTGAACCCGGCGTCAGCATTCGTCCCATGATGCAGTGCAGGACTGAACCCCGGCGTCAGCGTTCGTCCCATGATGCAGTGCAGGACTCAACCGAGCGTCAGCGTTCGTCCCATGATGCAGTGCAGGACTCAACCGAGCGTCAGCGTTCATCCCATGATGCAGTGCAGGACTGAACCGAGCGTCAGCGTTCATCCCATGATGCAGTGCAGGACTGAACCGAGCGTCAGCGTTCATCCCATGATGCAGTGCAGGACTGAACCCGGCGTCAGCGTTCGTCCCATGATGCAGTGCAGGACTGAACCCGGCGTCAGTGTTCGTCACATGATGCAGTGCAGGACTGAACCCGGCGTCAGCGTTCGTCCCATGATGCAGTGCAGGACTGAACCCGGCGTCAGTGTTCGTCACATGATGCAGTGCAGGACTCAACCGAGTGTCAGCGTTCGTCCCATGATGCAGTGCAGGACTCAACCGAGCGTCAGCGTTCATCCCATGATGCAGTGCAGGACTGAACCCGGCGTCAGCGTTCGTCCCATGATGCAGTGCAGGACTGAACCCGGCGTCAGCGTTCGTCACATGATGCAGTGCAGGACTGAACCCGGCGTCAGCGTTCATCCCATGATGCAGTGCAGGACTGAACCCCGGCGTCAGCGTTCATCCCATGAACTGAAAGGTTCTTTAGGGAAGCAAAATGTTTCTTCTACCCTTTCAGAACCTTTATTTTTAAGAATGTACGTTTATTAATATAGTAAATCTGTCCTTTGCCCAGTAATATTAGGCCTAGTTCATGAGATTTGGATCCCAGCGTCTCGTGTGTGTTCGTCTGATTATAAGAGGATGCAGATCATCCAGTCAGAACAGAGTCTGCTTTCATGACCTCTGAACTTTACAGTAAGTTCATAGTATATACAATACAACTGTGATGTGGAGAGCAAGTGTTACACACACACACATCAGATCAAACATGTTTCTGCTCAGAGGTGTTGTGTCTGATTATAGGGGCGACTGTTCCTATCTGAACACAGATATGATATGAACCTGAACACATTATACAAAGTTATTACCATTATTTGAAGAGTTTGGTTTCAAAACGCGATAAATCCATTATGATTAATTTGAGTAATAATGTGTTTTCTTTACCAAGAGAGTGAAAAGATGAAAAACACTATTTTTTGTTTCAAACTTTCACATAGCATATTTAGGTTATAATAACATAAAAATTTCAAATCCAGATTTCGATTTTCAAATATTTATTATAAAAAATTATTAGTTTCCCCCATAATGCAATAAATTCATGACACTTTTTTTCCAAAATGCAATTAATCCATTGAATCAATATAAAAGTTATTTTTCATATTTTAACTGTTGAAATACACAACAAAGTAAGTTGATCCACATATGACAGCCTCTGAACTCGGTCAATACTAATCTTATATAACTTACAGACACTGGACTAAAAATAGCCGACATTAAATCACCATCGCTAAGAAATACCTCCTGAACTTTTTTGACGGCGATCAGCTGTAAAATGGCTTGGTCCTGCTCGGTTTTCGTTGACTTTGAGTAAAACAATTGACATTTTTTCAAAACTTTGTCAGCATGTCAGCGTGACAGAAGTTTGATGCTGTCGTGTGAGAACAAGCAACAGTCTGCATTTTTCCTCCTCCCGCGTACCTCATCTTAATCTCCTCAAGTAGCCTAAATGATTAGATAGATTTCGATGGCTTATACGTTTCTTTCCCACCGCAGAAACCACCACAGGGTCACCAATGCCGTCAAAAATATTATAAAAAAAAAAAAAAAAAATTGTGGATCACAAAGTAGCCTAGAAGGAAAACTAGGATGCCGGGTTTATTCAAAGCGCTGTCGTTACGGTTTACAAAGCGTGGAATGGTGCGCTCACTGCGCTGTGATTAGTTGAGCGGATGTATCGCATTCTGCAGAGAAAGGGAAAAGGAAAAGGAGAAAACATGACAGAATAACACGCCTGGACTTTTCAACACCGACCAGATAGGCTACAATACAGATTTTTGCGGGAACTAAATAGGCTATAGGCCTATATATAACGTTTATCGCGTTTTGGAACCAAACTCATTCATTTATATAGAACAAACTATATAAAGCTATTATCGGCCGATAATGATTGACGCCCGATCAGTCGGAGCCCCCTTATACTGTTCATGATATATCCAAAATAATCAGATCCAATCTATTTGAAGCAGAATTGAATCGCATTCGCATGCTTGTGAATCTATATCATATTGAATCGAATCGTTGGCTTCTCACAGGCTCGCGTGTGATTGGCTTCCCACAGGCTCGCGTTTGATTGGCTTCTCACAGGCTCGCGTGTGATTGGCTTCTCACAGGCTCGCGTGTGATTGGCTTCTCACAGGCTCACGTGTGATTGGCTTCTCACAGGCTCGCGTGTGATTCTGCAATGTAAGGATGTATAATGTATAATGATGTAAATTGTAAATAGAGCAGAAGCATTGAATGGAAGCAGAGTAGTTTTGTTTCCTGGTCCAAGAAATCTAAATGAAGTCTTAATTTATAACAGTGAAGTCACTGTATCTTCAGTCTGTTGATTCTGTTGACTGTGAGTCTCTGTAGTGGATCCTTATTCACCATCAGATGATCATCAGAAGATCACACTGTCATCTATAACCTAAAATACAACACACACACAGTCACATATGCAGTATGAGGTATTACATATGTCACATCTTTTCATAAGAAAACTAACTAGATAATCTATATTAATTCATTCTCAAACATGATCATATCGCTTCTATCTGATGCTCAAAGTCACTTTACAAAATCAAAAGCACATGAAAGGTCACTTTCACACAACGGACAGCTGATACAGAACCAGCAGAAATGATCATTACACTCACTACACATTTAATATCAGTTAATAACAACCCAAATCTCAGATTATCACACACATAAGGCGTCTTTACACAGAAACCAAATCTGAAGCGGCATAACATCACAAAATGTGCATTTACACAGAATGTTTATTGCTTCTCTGACGCGGAGAACATAAATGCATTTACACAGGAATTAAAATCACGGGAAATAATACTTTGAACATTACTATTTATAACTAAACAAAGTGTTATAAAATGAATTTAAAAGTAATTAAATAGTAAACAGAAATAAAGCTCAAGATAAATAAAAAAACATAATTTAGTATTTCCTCTGTGTGATATAGCGATCAAAGAGCCAGAAAGAACAATTCTGCTCTCGTGAGCGTTCAGGCAGGTCGTGTGTGGGTGAAATATCGGCCTCAAGAAGATGATTTCTGGAATATAATATAACATAGTGACGGCGAATAAGCATTTAGCGTATCTGAGAGAAATGTAGCAGCGCGTTGATCTGCCAGTCTCTTCAAAGGAAGATCACAAACAGCGAAGGCCAGTTGATTACACGTCGATGACTCTGATATTTTGGTGGTTTGCTTCACGATGTGAGTACAGGACACTTTTGCTTTATTGTCCCTTGTTGGATGACATTTTTTAATTTGGCTAAAACAATATGGATCTAGGCTTATATGTTTAGTCTTCCGCTTCTAGATTCTCGCGCCGCGCGTTTGGTTGTCATGACAATGACGTAGTTTGATACTAGTCGACTTTGATACTAGGGGCTGAGGAGGGTCAGACCCGTCATATTTTAAGACTGCTTTATGCGGCATTGTGTCTTTACACAGAACTTTGAGCTGACACAGAGCCGCTTTAGAGCAGCCTTAACTCGGCATCAACTTACAGTAACAAAACCCTTACAGTAATCGCGTGTGATTGCCTCCTCACAGGCTCACGTGTGATTGGCTTTTCACAGTAATCGCGTGTGATTGGCTTCTCACAGGCTCGTGTGTGATTGGCCCCTTACAGTAATCGCGTGTGATTGGCTTCTCATAGGCTCACGTGTGATTGGCTCCTCACAGGCTCACGTGTGATTGGCCCCTTACAGTAATCGCGTGTGATTGGCTTCTCACAGGCTCACATGCTGTGCTGTTAAGTCGGGATAGACGGAGTTGTCACGTGCATAATCGGGCCAGCATTGCATCATGAGTAACTAAAGTTTACCATTTGCACGTCTTTTTAAGTCTTACCAGTTTAAACATTCACGCGATTTTAAACGATTTTCTCTACACACATACATAGAGTAAAGCCGCCTCAACAGCTCGCGGGTAACAAAAGTTATTTTTCGTGGATTATATCGCTTTAACAGTCAAACACATGCGAAAATTATGTCAATTTTCGGTCTTGGTGAGTATCCTCTAAACACAGTCGTTTACGTCTTCAATAAGCATAAATCGCACGTGACCGTATAATGAACACAGGATCCGTGCACTAGCTCTTACAGGGACAGCAGACATATGTGTCTGTCATTCATTTGGTTGTCAAAACAACAAACATAGCTTTCATTTGAAGGAATCAGGATTAATAGCCTATGTATTTAATTTAGTCAGGACTAAAATACTACCCAGTGTTATTTTACATTTTATTACTTTATTCAGTCTCTGTATTTCTGAATACTAGTGTTAGACCTAAGCAAAAACTCTTGTCTTTATTTCTCTTTATTGGTATCTTTATTCTATTGTATTTATTTGTGCTACTTTTTTCAATTTAATTCAAAGATTGAAATCAAGCTTCCTTGTGTTGTGTAAATTCTTAAGAACAAAATTACCCCATTGTAAAAATGCAATGAGTGCGCATACATTTAGGCGAGATAAATGTAATAATAAAAAAAAAAGTCTAAACTCCCCCCTCAAATAAAATATCCCCCCCATAAGAATCACCCATTTTCCAAAATGAAATTCAGGCCCTGAAGATTCTGCTGTACTGTTTTTACCGTGGTAGATGAGCGACAGAAACACAACAGCTTACAGGTTTGGATTGACTGGATTGGATTTTTTGTCTTAGTTTCTCTTGTAATGTGTGTGTGAGATGATTATTGTCTGGAATCTGTGTATTCTGCTGGACTGTGATGTAATGGCTCCTCGGCTCAGTGGTCAGTGGGTCATGTGACTTCAGATCTGAACTGTATTGTCCATAAATAAACCGCTGAAAGTTGAAACCAGCGGTCCAGTATTGGCCTGGAGTTTCATCCGCTGGGATGTTTTCCATGTTATTCCTAGAATCATTCCCTCTCCGACTCCAGCTGTAATTGCAGCTGCTGTAATACGGTCTGTCTGCTTGTTCTCCCGGTTCTCCGTGCGGTGGGTCGCGTGTTCATCCACGTTAGCGTGTTCAGGCTTTCCCGACGTTTCAGTGTGGATGAGAAACTCTTGGAAAACGCCTGAAAACGCTAAAGTCCCCTTTACTGCGCATGCGTAAGCCCTCACAGACGCTCGCTGAGATGCAGACGGGAACATAAACACGGTTCCCGCGGATCATTCAAAAGTCTTAAATTAGATTTTTTAAATTGAAGTCCATAAAAAGTCTTAAAAAGTCTTATTTTTACTTATGAAAAGTCTGAAATTTTTCATGACACTTTGACTTAGACGTATCTAAATGCTTTCCCAATTAGCGTACGTATTCTTTTTTTATTATTCTATCTTTGTGGATTTGCTTGTTCACGTGACAATTGGCGTCATTCGCGACAGCATTAGCCTACGCCTGTATCCTGGTAGATGTCAGTTCAGCTGTAAGTTCAGTCTTTATGTGCTCAGGAGTGTGTGATGTGTATCGTCTGTGATGATACTGTAATCATTGTTCTAATGATGTACGAGTCACTGCGAGCTGACGTCACATGCGTCTCTCGTGCTTTCACTGCGTGATGTGTGCAGTTATAGGTTTGTCCACAAATGAGTTTTTGTCTTATATTTATATCATATAAATATGGTGGTGGTGGCGCAATGGATAAGACACATGCCTTTGGTGTGAGAGACCCGGGTTCGAATCCACTGTGAGACACCAATGTGTCCCTGAGCAAGACACTTAACTCCTAGTTGCTCCAGAGGCGTGCGACCTCTGACATATATAGCAATTGTAAGTCGCTTTGGATAAAAGCGTCAGCTAAATGAATAAATGTAAATGTAAATCATATTATGTTGTTATATTAGAATATCTCGTGAGCAAGAGTGCCGTTGCACAATTGCAAATGTGATATTTATTTTATACAACAGTTAAATTAACAATAAAGTAACATTGTGAGTTACTTTTTAGACACAATATTGTCAATATTGTTTGTTTTCCCTTTATTTCTCCAACGAGAATTTCAAAATGAAACCGTAACAGAGTCTCCATGCAACAGAGTCTCCATGCAACAGACCGATGATGTTCAGACTGAAATCCGCGTTTTGAACGAATCATTTTAACGATTCATTGAACAATCACTTGCTTTTCCTGAATGAATCGGTGGAATGAATGACTCCCTCAGCTCACTTATTAAGACAGTGACTTGCCGCCACCAACTGGCTGTTTTAGTTTTTAACGTAGCTACCCTTTAATTAAAACGTTAAAATTAGAAATAATTTCATATTTAAATATTGAATAAAAAAACTAATGTCATTGCTTTATTTATGCAATTGTAAATGGAGTGTAAATATATTACTGCCAGTTCTGATGCCGCTTCTGTGTCTCCTCTGCACTGCAAAGATGGATTTTGATTTAATGGTCTAAGTTGACTGGTAACAGTGGTACTGGGTTATTATTCTAATAGAATTTAATTGGAATGTTAGAATTTGACATAAAAGGTGATGCATACCTCTACATAAGTTTAGAAAAAATGTC
This sequence comes from Leuciscus idus, assembly GCA_021554675.1. Taxonomy (NCBI): domain Eukaryota; kingdom Metazoa; phylum Chordata; class Actinopteri; order Cypriniformes; family Leuciscidae; genus Leuciscus; species Leuciscus idus. Next base: position 533,907 of record CM038631.1, on the reverse strand, counting down.
CATATATAGGTGACAATGCCCCTGGAAATCAGTTTATGGTGGCAAATATTTGCCATTAATATAAATGTTAATTTCTGTCACTGCTGTGAACTGACCTCTGCATAGAATATGAAATATATGAATATCTTCGTGAGTCTGCTGTGAACAACAGGCCTAAACCAGCCATGGCACCAGTGCAAAAACAATCAGGAAAATATCATTTTATTATTATCAACAAAACTTTGAAAATATCGAGATATATTTTTGTCAATATTGTGCACTCCTAATGTACGGTATTAATTTTTATTTCTTCGGGTCGTAAAAAGCCTTTAAAAAGTCTGCAGCAACCCTGAATAAAGTTATCACACAATTCTTCTGACAGGATCATTGTATTTAGCAGAATATCTCCGCGTTCGCTGATGCGTCCAGGTCTCACTCGCTGTAACACGAGCGCTAATGTTTCACCGCAGGACAGCAGATGTGAGTGAGTTCTGTCATCTGTGCAGGACTGAGATATGAAGAGTGTGAAAGTGAACGGCACATAACACACACAATACCAGTATAAACATGAATATCTATTGGTACAATATGCGTCACATGACTAAACTTGCGTCATCGTTATTAAAGACCTCAGTTTTGACAGTCCGCACTACAACACGAACACTGCGCTTTCAAGTTTATCCACTTTGGAGAGCGTTTTCAAAAAGCTTCGTTTTCATTAAGAAAAGCGCCGTCTCAGTGTGGATGTGTTCTCAAACGTAAGTGTGTTAGTGTGGACACAGCCTTCCGGACTGAATCACGGGAGAGTTCGTAACCTCACTTTAACGTGTGTTTTATTCGGTCCCTGAAATCGCCTCAGTGTGTGCTCATGTGTGACTGTACCAGAGTTCTCCTGGTTTACTGCGGTACACCGGCTGATCACCGCTCTCGCTCCTCCGCTCAGAGGGATTCTGGGACGCCCTGGTTTCACTGGGAATCTGCTGATGAGTGTTTCTTCACACTCGCAGGTGTGTGTGAGCGTCTCATGTGAGTCTCTGTTCCGGATGTTCTGAGGTCCGACACACTCTCTCTCTCTCCTGTGAAGATGTTGTTGTGTTAATCTGAAGCATCGCTGTAAGTGTTTCCACTAGGGCTGGGATAAACGATTATTTTTTAAACGATTAATCTAGCGATTATTTTTTCGATGCATCGATTAATCTAACGATTCATTTTTCCAGTCCGATTCGATTTCGATTCGATTCGATTATCGACCCAATCCCCATTAATTGACTAATAGCAATTTATACATGTTAATTTACATATCTGAATTAACATTGCAATATATGTTTATTGCTCTTAAAATTCCAAAATAAAAGACTATACAAGTGCATAGTAATGCATTCGTAGTCAGAGGTAGCATTCAATAAAACCTTAAAGTCTTGAAAACACATAGCTTACTGAAACAAGCTTACTGAACACATAGGGCCTAGCTTACTGAGAAAAAGTTCTTCTTTCAGATGAAAATAACAACAACTTGATGTCTAGCATTCAATAAAAAAATAAAAAGTTCACCCAAAATACTTGTTTAGAGCAATTGAAAGAATACAGTAACCAATGTAAACTTGGGGGCTTTAAGCTAATACAGAGAGTGCTTTTCCAACAAAAAATAAATAAAAATGAACAGTGGGAGCCAGCAGCCTGTCATGGCGTCCTTCCTGAACCAACAGAATTGAACATTTATGTTGAAAACACATAGTCCTAGCTTACTGAAAAAAGTGCATATTTTAATTCTTCATTCACATAAAAATAACAACAACGTATAGTAATACACTCTGCCACTCACCTTTTTCTTAAAAAAAAAAAAAAAAAAAAAAAAAAAAAGTACTTAACTAGAATTTAATAAATGGAACATTATTGTAAAGTGTTACCGATTTGTTATACACCGATTCAGACGTCTCGTGAGTTCAGTGTTGGACAGATCAGTTGTTTTAACCATTCATTAAAGTGAATCGGTTCAAATGAGTCATTAGTTCGCGAATCGGACGTGTCATTAGTGGACGTGTAGCCTACGGCAAGCGTTGTGTGATTATCCCGGCAGTTTATTTTTTACCACAATTCACACTCCGCGGTAATTCAAGAGAAAAAAATCTCTGAATGCTCCACGTGAAACTTTGGTCTTCCGCCCTTTTTATATCGTGTCTAATGATTTTGATTAATATGCACGAGGGAGAGAGAGCAAGACAGCGCTCGTGTTGTTTGAAGACGGTGAGTGCGCACGCACGCGGCCGGGGCTCTCTCTCGTACTTATATGCGCCCTGTCAAGCGCAGTCAGTCATTCTATTCTACATCACTCACCGATCAAATAAGGCTTTGGCGGCCGCCAAAAAAAATTTCAATGCAGGAAAACCCCTGGATTGGTTATATACCGTTGGATAGAATGATGTTCCGGCCATCGCGTATCAGCGCACATAACACACTGTGAAGTAATTTGCACACGTTTTTTAGAGAAATGAAAACAGGTCGACGAATCGACGCGCATATTTTGCGTCGACGTATTTATTGCGTCGACGTCATCGATGACTTCGACGCGTTGTCCCAGCCCTAGTTTCCACTGACGTCTATAAGAGATTCAGCAGGTGCTCGGTGTGTGTGTGTGTGTGTGTGTGTGTCTGCAGGAGTGTGTGTGTTTGAGCTGGAAAGAGTCTCAGATGAACTACAGATCTGCTCATTTACTGCCTTCAGCAGCTTCCCTTCATCCCTCCCTTCATCCATCCATCCCTCCCTCCATCCCTCCCTCTATCCATCCCTCCCTCCATCCCTCCCTCTATCCATCCATCCATCCATTCATTCATCCTTCCGTCCATCCCTCCCTCCATCATCCATTCATCCTTCCGTCCGTCCATCCCTCCATCCATCCATCCATCCCTCCATCCATTCATCCCTCCCTCCATCCATCCCTCCCTCCCTCCATCCATCCCTCCCTCCATCCATCCCTCCCTCCATTCATCCCTCCCTCCATCCATCCCTCCATCCATCCCTATATCCCTGCCTCCATCCCTCCCTCCATCCATCCCTCTATCCATCCCTCTATCCCTGCCTCTATCCATCCCTCCATCCCTCCCTCCCTCCATCCCTGCCTCCGTCCATCCCTCCATCCCTGCCTCCATCCATCCATCCATCCATCCCTCCATCCATCCCTGCCTCCATCCATCCCTCCATCCATCCCTCCATCCATCCCTGCCTCCATCCCTGCCTCCATCCCTCCCTCCATCCCTCCATCCATCCCTCCATCCCTGCCTCCATCCATCCCTCCCTGCCTCTATCCATCCCTCCATCCCTGCCTCCATCCCTCCACCTTATTAAGCATTCATTAGTTACTAGGGTTAGGGTAAATAATTACTTTTATTTATTTATATATTTATTATATAAGTGACACCGGTCACATGTTCATCTAGTGAAGGTCAGGGGTCAGGGGTCAGGGCGTCTGGATCAACAACAAACTACACGAGCTGTTATCTCAGTGTTGATGCTCACGGACAGTAGATCACATGACAGGACAGTAGATCACATGACCAGCCCACGTCACTGATTCAGGAATGTAATGAATCGGCGTGTCATTATTAACACATTCACTTCCTGTTTTAGCAGAATAAACTGAGTGTTGAGTTCAGTAGTTCATCACATGTGACCACAGTGTTTCCCTCCATCACATGCTGCTCTGTGAGTGTGTGTGTGTGTGTGTGTGTGTGTGTGTGTGTGTGTGTGTGTGAGAAAGGCCTGTGTCTCTGTTCTTTAATTTGCAGACTGTGGTTGTGGCTTGCCCAGAATAACCCTCTGTGTGTGAGATATATATGTATAGATTTTAGGGCTCTATGATTTCCGTGATGCGGAAACGCGGTCGGAATCCAGGCATAAAAATGGAATTTACAGTATAACAGAATGTCTCAGAAGTTGGCAGATTTTGGATGAATAAATCAGCCGTAGAGCTGCACACTTAATCAAGCGGTGTGTGTGTGTGTGTGTGAATGTTACAGACTGCTGTGTGAATCTGAAGTCTGTCTCATTTCGCTCTTCTACACAAACTCAAAGCATGTGACACACACACACACACACACACTCACACACACACTCACTCACACACACACTCACATACACACACACACACACACACACACACACACACACACACACACTCACATACACACACACACACGTGCACACTCACACGCAAACACACTCACGCACACACACACACACACACACACACACACACTCACACAAACACTCACACACACACACACACACACACACACACACACACTCACACACACACGTAAACACACACAAACACTCACACACACACACACACACACACACACACACACACACACACACACACACACACACACTCACATACACACACACGTGCACACTCATACGCAAACACACTCACGCACACACACACACACACACACACACACACTCTCTCACTGTGCGTTCACACCAAACGCGTCTACCGCGTCAAATTCGCGTCTACCACGTCTAGTTGGACGCTTGGACATTTTGAATCCATTCGCGCGTCCAGAGCGAAATTGACGTGCATAAAAAGCAAAAGTTTGAAGCGAAATTGATGCGCGTATGAGGCGAAATCTGCTTGTCTGTTTGCAAGATGGCTGATGTTGATGGAGCATTCATCGAGAGAGTGACCGCATCAAAACTATCAATGTTTTTCAAACTGTGGTACGGATACCACTGTTGGTGCTCTTTCTAGTGATACTCACTATCCAGGACCTCCAGACGCGCGTAAACACATCTTTGCACTGACTTAACATTGAAATCACTCGCGCCAGACGCTCTATTCGCGTTTGGTGTGAACGCACCATCACAGCTCTTCACCGCCAAGATAAAAGTTTAGTTTAACTTGAGGAAATTGTGACAGAAATCTAATTTTATATTAAATTTTTTGTTGTGCAACACTTTGTTTGACAAAAAATGAAAGTAATTGTTCAAATTTCTTCTGATTACATTTGAAAAGATTAATTAAAAGTTTTATGCATTCATTTGATTACCACTTTTTTTCATAATGTTAAATATGATAATATGATGATATTAGATCTTAAAACACATAATTCAGAAAAATGGCTGAAAACTGAGAACAGATGTGTGTGTTGACAGTGGTGTGTGTGTTGACGCGTGTTCATCACTGATGTGGATCAGTGTGTGCAGTGATGATTCGGTCACATGACCTGGATCTGCTGATTCTTCACATGTGTCACGAGAATTACAGAAAACTTTTATTAACAATTAAATAGGGGTGTAACGGTTCACAAAATTCACGGTTCGGTTCGATACGATACACTTGTGTCACGGTTCGGTTCGGGACGTTTTTGATACAGTAAGAAGAAAGAAATTCAAGAGAAATTTCCTTGATTTTATTTTTTTTATATTAAAACTAACATCATAAAGTGTGATATTTTTTTACTTTGAGCAATTCTAGAGCTATAATTGACTCTTCTTAGGAGCATATAAAACAAAACAGCTCATTGGAAAAAATGAAATGTAATCAAGTTCAAGTCTTTATTTTGCCAGAACGACCCACATCACCTGGAATTCATTTTGGTGAATTGGCTCACACAAGACAATGCAACATAACATATACAATAAAAACATAAAATCTAAACAGAGAACAGATACTTAGATTACTGCAATATTACTTAGTAATATTGTAGTAGTTATAAACAAAGGTTTATTTTATGGTGCGTTCCAGGCAACCTGTAACCCGTGTTTTTCCAACCTTATACCCGTGAAAGTGCACTGGAACGGCAGTCAAACCCGTGACTTCCCACCCGTGAACTCGTACTAGATCGATGTACTCCCAGTTACGAGCTCTGACGTCACATAGCCCGCGAAACCATACAAAACAACAATGGCAGCCCCTACGGATGCAGTGTTTCTGCAGGCGGTACACGGTGAGAATCGAGATTCGTGGTTTGAAGTCGTGATTTACGTGCTCAAAAACCTGCCTGGAACGCAGCATTAGTGCAGATTAATATTTGAGGGCAGCAATTGTATTCATAATGTCAAAATAAAACCGACGTAATGTTACTTGAAGGCATTATAGCCTACTATTCCTGCCAAACCTCCATGGTTGCAGTGAGTGTTACTACAGTAAATCCATGGTGAATGCTGCAGATCTGTGGACACTGGATAGTTCATTCATGGCACAATGTTCTTCCTGGTTTCCACGTCAGCGCTGTTTGATCCGTTAATAACGGAGAAATGTGAATGTTTCTCACTAGATCTCGCAGCGATGTTATTACTTCTGTGGAGAATTCAAATGCTTTCTTTACTGGATCTCTTATTAGCGCTGTGTGGTAACAGTGTCACATGATCACGATCGGCTTGCGCTGCACTGGTCCAAGCTGATAAACGGTCCTTCAACCACACAATAACGAGCAGTTTCGTTCCGCTTGCATTACGTTTGCCATTTGAGGTTGGGCAATGTTGTGGTCGCGCCGGCGTCTCTTACATTATGAGCGCGCTTGCCACGCGCAACCCGCCTACATTTGAAATAACGAAATTTTGGTCGGCAGGAAAAACGGTCCAACGAACCGTTTGGTTTGAAAATGCGTACCGAACACCGAACCGAAAGCCTCGTACCGAACGGTTCAATACGAATACCTGTATCGTTACACCCCTACAATTAAACTAAGAGCACTGATGTCAGAGAAACACAGGAGAACTCCAGTACTGCACACATCTGAGACTGATCCGAGACCTGAGGAACCGAGGCTCTAAACACACAGGAGAACTCGTAATCAACTCAACAGAAACAGGAACTAATTAACAAACAAGGAAGCGAACTAGGAACGGTCGGCAGAACAGGAACAGAACACTGGGAGAACAGAACTGAGACTGACTATACCTGTTATAACAATGGGCCGTAACTCACTGCTGATCTGCATCAGGGCTCGCAAAATTTAAAATCGCTAGTAGCCCTTCCGGCAGGCACTCTTCAGATTTTGGTAGCCCGAAATGAATGTGCTGAAGAACCGTAAACTGAAGCGAGTCGCTCTGCTCAAATTCGTGCTCTGCAGCTTCTGTGTATGTAAAGCCCGCCTACTTTGATTTGATTGGTCATCTCAAATATTCTGACATTGACAGACCAATGAGACTCAGATGAACACACACACACACACACACACACACACACACACACACACACACACACACACACACACACACACCCTGTCCTCTGTTTCTGACGTGGGCTCTGCTCGCGCCGCTGTGGATTGAAGTTAAAGAACGTGCTGAATCTGATTATAACAAGACTGAAGCGAACACTACTTCAGATAGCCCGTCGGGCAGGCCGGTTATGCATTTTGGTAGTCCGACTGGAAAACACAATAGCCCCGGGACGTCGGGCGAGCGATTTTGCGAGCCCTGACAGGGCTCTACAGTGCGCCCATTTCACTCGCACATGCGAGTAAATATTTCGGCGTGCGAACGTGAAAAAATATTTGGGCGCACTCGTGCGAGTGACACAGCATTTTTCTATAGAAACAGCTGCAAATACATCATCATGAGGAGGGGCAGAGTAGGACACTATATTACCGGGAGATCAGTTATTTAGGCCTAAATCTTCAGTAGCTAGCAGAGCATATGAGCGGAGTGGAGCGGTGAGAATCTCCGCTCATCGCTCACGGAACTGTTCACCCCTCTGCTCCCCCGCTCAAAGCTACATCAGGCCGCTCCGCTCATTATCGCTCAGCGCTCAACGCAGTTTGCTTCGCGCTCCACTCAAATCGCCCCCCACTCGCTCCAAAAAAGGAAAAAAATCTACATGTATATCACTTGTAGCGGTCCCCAACCTTTTTTGCGTCACGGACCGGTTTAATATCAGACAATATTTTCACGGACCGGCCAAGGTGTGGCGGATAAATACAACAAAATAAAATGATACGAACGGCATAAAAAATGGGGTATTTTTTTTAAATAGCCTATAATAATAAACGTGAATCCAATGTGTAGGCCATACTAGCAACTTTATTAGCAGCGTCCTCTAACATCGCGCCTAAAGACAACTGAGAAAGTCTGAACACAAACAAAATGCCCCCAAAAGAAAAAAAATCTCCATGTTTTCGGTGCTGATGCGTTCATGTAACATGTAGGCCTAAGGGTGGCACTGCCAATAACGCACCTAAAAGCTGTCACAACGAACCGGCAAAATTAATGATTATGAATATGTAAAATATAGCAGGAGACATTTTAATTGTTTACTAATAAACCATTTTTTTTATGTCTGTGTCGGCTGGAAAGATGCTGACTCGCGATCTTCGCAGTAGTGAACGCCCCAGAGAGAAATGCACATTTCATACGGATTACATAAGAGAGCAGTCTGTTTTCTTTCGTTTTGAATTGTTCTGTTTAAAAGTAGACATTTCAAGCTTTATATATATGTCTCAGGTCTGTCAGGCAAGTAGGCTATACGCTGAGTTTCGGTTCATTTATGAGACAAACTCCAGGTTCACCCGCCGGCGCCTTCTTGTCGTGATTATCTATTTTCTAATATATTTACTTATTTATTAAATCCAGACAATTGGTGGATGAAACATTGATCAAAATTAAGATACAATTAATTCAAAACGAAATTTAAAGACAGGCTTTGTGCTTTCTGTTTGAGGTCTCAGTGAAAGTTTTAAAGCAGTCTTTTAGTGCCGCTTTCAGAGCGCTCACGTCCGTAACGGAGAACTGTCCCATCTGTAACATTGTTTTTGTTTTTGTTTTTTTGTGAAATAAATTTCTAAATAAATGTGACTAAAGGCGGCAGCTCAGCGCCGCGCCACGTCTAGGACAACTCTCACCTGAAAATCCGATAACATCAGCAATTTTCTGATTTCTGTAAATAAATATAAAACTAAATGTATATTGCAGCACAGGGTGAAGTCCGTATATACATTAACTACGATTTGAGACACATAAATGCAAATTTAATATAAAACTATGTAAATGGCGCTCTGTGGCGCGGCAGGATTTTGAACACGGTCCTGAGCCGTTGCTGGGCGCCGCGGACAGACGCCGCCGGTGTGTGTACTCTCATAGAGAATAATGTGTTCGAATTTAAAAGACGTGGCGCTGCGCGGCGCGGCGCTGAGCTGCGCGTCCGGTGTGCGACCCCCTTTAGGCTATGCCTATATATGTTTTTTCTTCTTCACGGCGCATTTTTTGACTGATGCGTGGCGTGAGCGGAGCGGAATTGGAGCGGGAAATAGGGCGACGCTCCGTCCTTTTGAAATTGCCGCTCTGCGCTCTGTCCAAGATCCGCCCGCTCCCGCTCCCCGCTCCCGCTCCCCGCTCGCTCCTGCTCCACTCTGCTCACATGCTCTCTAATGATAAACTTATACAACAAAAATGACTGTGCCCCCAAATATTTGTCTGTGCTCCTAAATTTTTTTATTTAGGCGCACCAGTGCTCCTTGTTCAAAAAGTAAGTGTAGAGCCCTGCCTGATTTGTAGTAGTTTTACTAGACGACTGGAAATAATGCAAGTAAAGGTTGTTTGTAATGGTGTGATTGTCTTAAACCTTCACAGAACTGACTTTATTCTCTTAACTGCTGCTGACGGTGTGTGTGTGTGTTTCAGGGGTCCGTTCAGTGTGGTGCGGAGATGCATCAACAGAGACACTGGACAACAGTTTGCTGTGAAGATCGTAGATGTGGCGAGTTTCACCTCCAGCCCTGGACTCAGTACAGAGGGTAAGAACACACACACACACACACACACACTAGTGTTGCACGGTGTACCGATACTTCAAAAGTATCGCGATACTCGGAAATTAAAAACGTCACGATACCTAAATTTATCAGTATCGATACTTAAAATAAAAAAATAAAAAAAATGCCTCCCTATGGACGTCTGTGTTTTTTTCCTGACGCACGCAGCAAAGAACCTGCCGCTGTCAGTGTCATGTGACAAAACACTACAGCGAGATGGCTGCATGTGCGAGCACAAGTGGTCCACGACTCGTAGAAAAAGATGACGCGAGGAGTGACATATGGAAGTACGTTGCCTACCTTGCTCTGTTACACGGTGCACCGATACTTCAAAAGTAAATCGGAAATTAAAAACGTCACGATTCCTTAATTTATTAGTATCGATACTTCTAAGAATGACCACGTTCCAGATTTGTAAGGCCGGCGACACACTGGCTGCGTGTCGTGTCCGTTTTTATTTCGGCTCCCATGTTAACTGCCTGCGTGACACACGCGTCTGGGCGCAGCTCGAGGGAAACGCGTGCATGCTTGAAATAGAACCGACGCCTATTTTTCACGCGACACGCAAGCGTGTTGGAAGCGTTTCCAGGCAAAATAGAATAGGAAAAGATGTTTTTATGTCATTTTGACACGAATACATATTAATAAATGACATTTTGATGTTTGAAAGTTTTGACATAAATACAATATAAATGTAATTTAAAAAAATATGATCGATTTTCAAATATTGCACCTCTCAATACAGAACGAATTATTCTGTAGCCTATTTTGCCGTCAACACTGCCGACGTTGTCTTTGCTGCTATATATTTATGTTTAACATGAAGTATAGGCCTTCCACAACTCTCTCCCCACATGTCAAATATATCACCAATGAGGCTTATCATATGTTACCAATATTAAACATTGTTTAATATAATCGCTGTTCATATTTTTATTCAAAGTTCAGAATCAAGATAAAGCTCTTATGTTTCTTATGATAAATGAGATAATGCTGCTAAATTTATAATTTTTTTTTACCTTGAATGTCATTGCTCTAATTTATTTTTAATATTTTGTTATTTAATATTTTGTTCATATGTTTAATATATCTGCTGTTCATATGTTCATTTATTAGTGTGTTATATGATTAGAATGTTGTCCCGGTTTTAAAATAAAGCACAGCAATGATATTTGAGAGTGTTTCTCCCTTTTCAGGAAAAGTATCGAAAAAGTATCGAAATCGCAATACTTGACTTGGTATCGGTATCGAAACAATAATTTTGGTATCGTGACAACACTAACACACACACACACTAACTCACTCACTCACTCACTCACTCACTCACTCACTCACTCACACACACACACACACACACACACTAACTCACTCACTCACTCACTCACACACACACACACACACACACACACACACACACACACACACACACACACACACTCTCTCAGTAACACACACACACACACACACACACACACACACACAATCACACTCACTCACACACACACCCACACACTCTCTCAGTAACACACACGCACACACACACACACACACACACACACACACACACACAATCACACTCACTCTCTCTCTCACTCACACACACACACACACCCACACACCCACTCACGAGTCCCAGTGTGTGTGTGTGTGAATGAGTTGCTCGGCGGCTCCCTCTGCTGGCAGCTCATGTGATCTCGGTGACGTCAGGCTCATGTTCATCCGGCCACACTGATGTTCATACCGAGTCATTAATGAGGTTCATCAGGATCATGAGTGTGTCCGTGATCTTCTTCTTCTCCTCCTCCTCAGACCTGAAGCGAGAGGCCAGCATCTGTCACATGCTCAAACACCCGCACATCGTGGAGCTGCTGGAGACCTACAGCTCGGACGGGATGCTCTACATGGTCTTCGAGTTGTACGTATGAGCTTTCAGTCTCACAAACACAATACGAGTCATTACACATCATAGTGGTGCTATTCAACTAAACTGAACTTTCAAATAAGTCCTTAATTTTATTTGATTCGACTTGATTATCTTCTTTTTTAGTGTGGATATTGATGGACTTAAATAAAAAAACTAATGGTTCATATTAAAATAAGTGAATCAGTCTGACGTGTAAAAACAGAATCACATTATGAGACGCTTGAGTTCAAAACTAAAGACTCAAAACAGTCAAAGTCATATTAGAAAACTTGAGACATTTGACGCCGTTGAATTCTATATTATACATTTTCTGTTGAATTCTATATTGTTTTGACCAGTTGTGATGTTGTTGAGTCTTGTGTCTATCACAAAAACTCCCATACATCACAAAAAAGTTTTTACGCTCGCGTGAGGATGTTTTTCAGGCTGTTTGAAAAAGGGATATTTCGCAAAACTGCATTTACAGTCAGCTGACGTAGATGATGTGGAGACAAGACAGAGTTCTTTATTAAATTCATAAAAGACAAAAGAATTGCAGGAATACTGGATTCTAAACCTCAAAGAAATGCCCCAATCACGAGCTTGAAGCAGAAGCTCCTCATACGAGCCGCTCTCAGTGTAACTGTGCGTTCACACCGCCGGCGGCGAGAGCGTCAAAGTGGCCGGAAGCCATTCATTTCCAGTGAGAGCCGGCGGCCAGCTCCGGCGAGGGTCTTGGACGGCGAGAGCGGCGAGAAGAGTTGAAATCAAGTCAACTTTATGGTAATAAGCTATGACGCGGTTCGGCGGCAACCAGTCGGAATGTAGAAGTCCTCCACCTGAGAGGAAACAAGAGAACACAATCCTGTAAACTTTGGTTCCGACCACATTAGTTCCTAAGCAAAATGGAGGAAAAATGTATCATTCAAATAGTGTTGTCAGTTTGATTAGAAAAAGCCGCGCAACACTATTTATTGGCAACATTTTCGCGCTAGAACTTGTTTGAACTAAAAATGCTAGTTTTTTCGGTGGGAATGCAATTCATTTGCTCAAAATAATAAGGATTTTGACCAATTGGAGCTACAACCAGGACAGTTATTGTAATGTAGATTGCACACAAATCAATGTTAATTAAATACCAAGTCTATTAAACATCCTATTATCTGCATGTTGAAATTAGACTCATGAACACAAAAGCCAGAACACACAAATGGATTTTTTTGTTTTTTTTTGTTAGCAAAATAACTATAATTGTTAAGGTCTTTCCATCTGTCATTTTGTTACTTTCACATTTAAAAGATTTCATTAGGTTAACTTATACCCTACGTGAGGCCACTCTGCACAAAATAGGATACTGATTTATGTTCAGTTCTTATTTGCTTTGCGGCCCCTTTAAATAAAGTTTAAAGGGATAGTTCACCCAAAAATGAAAATTCTGTCATCATTTACTCACCCTCAAGTTGGTTCAAACCTGTATGAATTTCTTTTTTCTGCTGAACACAAAAGAAGATATTTTGAAAAATGTCGGTAACAGTTGATGGACCCCATTGACTTCCATAGTAGGAAAAAAAAATACTATGGAAGTCAATGGGGTCCATCAACTGTTTGGTTACAGACATTTTTCAAAATATCTTCTTTTGTGTTCAGCAGAAAAAAGAAATTCATACAGGTTTGAACCAACTTGAGGGTGAGTAAATGATGACAGAACTATCCCTTTAAAAAAACCCACGCATTCTAATCTACGTCAGAGCGTCCCCGAATCTTTCTACAGTGTCGGTGGCAGGGCCGGTGGTGTGAACGTACAGTAATGGCTCGTTTCCACTGAGCAGTACAGTACAGTACGGTACGGTACAGTACGGTACGGTTCGGGTCTGTTAACCATGATCTGGCTAGCGTTTCCACTGCCAACAGTACCCTTACTTGATAGGCGTGGTGTTTCGATCGACGTCATTTTCGCGCGAAGAAGAACATAGTAAACTACAATGGATGACATATACAGCAGATCTTGTTCTTGCTCCTCGACATGTTTGTCACAAGAAGACAAGCGCCGACATTAGGCTTTTCTCAATATTAAGTACGCAAAGTTTGTACTTGCCATGTGCGACTCCTACATGCAAATGGTACAGCGCGTTCTTAAAAGCGTCACTCAGCTCGCTCTGCTACTCCGGTTATCTCTGTTACTCTGTATGTACATTTTAAGCAACAATAAAACGAAATATGTTATAAAACACTACTCTGCCTCTTTTCGTTTTCATTTAAATAAATTAAACATTATAGGGACACAAATGTGGTTCATGCACAACGCATATTGATTATTCACTGCACGTTATACTTTATTCTATTTAACGTTATAACAAAACGAAATTTAAAACACAACCCTAACGTTACCTCTTTTCGTTTAAATAATAAAAAAAATTACACATATTACAGGCACTATATGCATTTGTACAAATGTTGCAATAAACATCAGTGATAATCTTGTAATAAGAAAATGACAAGAAACCATATTCCTTTTTGTAAAATTTCAGTTTTATCAATAATAGCCAATATAAAAGTTTAAGTAAAAGGTACAAGAAGCTATACAATAAGAAATAAAGCAAACAATTCAGTCAAATGTCCAAATGCTGCGCTCTAGTCTAACATTACAACAGTAAAGTTAAATACAAATAGCCTATAATATGAAACTAAACTTAGCCCTCGGCCAAAACGATTGACAGGGAACGAATTATATATTCACGAGACCAAAGATCGCCCGTTAGGTCTACACAAGACGAATTATATCTCATGTTTAACCACTACCGTCGGAGTCATCGGCGAACGTCAGAAGAACTAACTTAGCCGAGGAAAGGCTCATCCAGCCGGGAAACATGAGCGCCGAGCGCCCGCTGATCGCATGGATCTCACAACCGGGGAAAAACAAATCATCTTTATAAATAAACCACAGATTTGAGCTTTAAACAACTACATTCTCGCCTGAAAAACTCTTAAAATTACATTTCGTGACACAGTAACAGTAGTATTATATTAAACTGTATATTAAAAAATGGCGCTTCTTATGTTGTCATTCCCCTCGTAGCACGCGCAAGTGACGATTCTCTGTCAACCAATCAACGTCCTGCAGTGAGTCTAGCTCCACCTTTTAGTACCGTACCACTGTGCTAGGTACCCCAACGGAAGGGTACCCAAAAAGTGGTACGGTACGGTTCGGCTTTTTGGTACCATTCTCAACTTTTGGCAGTGGAAACGCAAATAAAAGGGTACCGACCCGTACCGTACCGTACTGTACCGCTCGGTGGAAACGCGCCATAAGAGTCTTTCCTGGCCAGTAATGCTGGGTAACACACACACGTCTCCTGCCATTAATAATGACTAGTGCAGTGACTAGGATATATATAAACCATATAAACCATTTTTGGAATGACTGATGGCGAGAGGAAAAAATGACGTTTTATTTGCATAACATCGGCTAGTGGAAACACCGTCATTTCGCAATATTATTTTTATCGACATTTAGAAAAAATCGCAAGTTTTGCGCAAATCTGTAATGGAAACGCGCCTACAGTCACGTGTACATACAATACAAAAGGTGTAGCAACACGTCACACTGATGTGTGTGTGATGTGGATGTGTGTGTAACGCTGATGTGTGTGTGATGTGGATGTGTGTGACGCTGATGTGTGTGTGATGTGGATGTGTGTGACGCTGATGTGTGTGTGATGTGGATGTGTGTGTGATGTGGATGTGTGTGATGTGGATGTGTGTGTGATGTGGATGTGTGTGATGTGGATGTGTGTGACGCTGATGTGTGTGTGATGTGGATGTGTGTGATGTGGATGTGTGTGTGACGCTGATGTGTGTGACGCTGATGTGTGTGTGATGTGGATGTGTGTGTAACGCTGATGTGTGTGTGATGTGGATGTGTGTGACGCTGATGTGTGTGTGATGTGGATGTGTGTGACGCTGATGTGTGTGTGATGTGGATGTGTGTGACACTGATGTGTGTGTAACGCTGATGTGTGTGTGATGTGGATGTGTGTGACGCTGATGTGTGTGTGATGTGGATGTGTGTGACGCTGATGTGTGTGTAACGCTGATGTGTGTGTGATGTGGATGTGTGTGACGCTGATGTGTGTGTGACGCTGATGTGTGTGTAACGCTGATGTGTGTGTGACGCTGATGTGTGTGTAACGCTGATGTGTGTGTGTGTGCAGCATGGATGGAGCCGATCTGTGTTTCGAGATTGTGAAGAGGGCCGACGCCGGGTTCGTCTACAGTGAGGCGGTGTCCAGGTGAGCATCACTTCCTGTTCACATCACACACAACCCATCTGCTTCCTGTGCTCAATCTGTGTGTGTGTGTGTGTGTGTGTGTGTGTGTGTGTGTTCGCAGTCACTACATGCGACAGATACTTGAAGCCCTGCGCTATTGTCATGACAACAACGTCATACACAGAGACGTCAAGGTAAGACTCGATCTCTGATTCACAATCGCATTATATAGCAGCTGACCCCATAACATGTTCATCTTCATTATCCTCACCCATTAATCATGTTCATCTTCATCATCTTCACCCATAAGTCATGTTCATCTTCATCTTCACTCATAACATGTTCATCTTCATCATCTTCACTCAGAACATGTTCATCTTCATCATCTTCACACATAACATGTTCATCTTCATCATCTTCACTCATAACATGCTCATCTTCATCATCTTCACTCATAAATCATGCTCATCTTCATCATCTTCACTCATAAATCATGCTCATCTTCATCATCTTCACTCATAAATCATGCTCATCTTCACACATAAGTCATGTTCTCACCCTCATGTTGTTCAAACACGTGTGACTTGTTTTGAGAACACTTAGAGTTTATCTATAAGAATAACAAATGAGAAGTGAATAAACACGCATAATAAGGCTTTATATTTTTATTCTCTTGCCTTATTTATTATTTTTATTCACATTTATGCATTTGGCAGACACTCTTATCCACTGAACTCATGGTGTGCATGTTGTCAGATCATGCTGTTCAGTCACGTGTGTTAGAAGATCCTCAACAACTCGTATCTAGAGATCACACATGACTGATCATAGAAAGTGTCTGAACCGCTGACATCATCAGGGCGGTCCCGTCTCATGCGGTTTCCATCTGTGATTAAAGTGGGATTATTGTCCGATTGAGGCTTCAGCTGATCAGATGACCCGACGACACCGCAGTCCTGGAGTGTCAGTCGTCTCTCCCAGTGAAGGCCTCGTCTCTCTGTACTGATAAAACGTTATTAAAATGATTCCAGTTCACACTGATACGCGGAAGCGACAACACATGCAGTATTATGCAGCCAGACGAGTTATTCATGAGGTCAATTTGTAAAATAAAACTACGCACCTGAATCAATCAAAACTAACTTTATCTGGACAATAACTTTATTCTAGATCTGCTGTAAAGCCTAATCTCTGTTACTGTAATCTCCTGTTATCACTGTAAAGCTGCTGTGAAACATCTATAAGGTTAAAGCGCTGTATAAATGAAGGAGACTCTGAAGGAGACTCGACTTCATCAGTTCACAGACTCATCAGAGTTCAACAGTTCCTTTTGCACGGCTCTATATTTCCGTGCAGTAACTCAGTTCCTCCAGTAGGAGGCGTCCCTCACTCTTGTGTGTAAGTCATGGTGTTCTGCATCACTGCAGCTGCTGTTGCTTGAAGTAATGACGTTTGAGGTTTAGACAACACTGACTGTCTACAGTTGTGTCTGATGTCTGTCTGAACACTAACACCAGATGTTTAGTGATCTCTTGCAGCTGTGTATCCCGCCGTATATACCACACATGCTCATAGAAGTGAACTTTCCCATGCAAACATTTCAAGCCAGTCATTGTTTCCCATGCAGCGTTCACAGCCCAGTGTGCTGGTCGGTTTGGCTGACGTGAGAGACTCGTCCTCTGAGATGCCGCTGGTCAGTTTGATTGCGGACACTGATCTGCGTCGGCGTCGGTGTTGGGCACATAATTGGAGCGGAGCGTCGTGATCAATCCCAGACTCCCTCGGGATGAAGCTAGCACTGCGGCGGTGGAGGCGTGAGACGTTCTCCTGCCCTCAGTGGTGGAGCTGTTAGTGGTAGTGGGTTCGTGTTGCACGCAGAATATCTGCGCTAACGCCTGTACGGTGGCTTTGCGCACCGACCCCGAGAGCATGAAGTACATGACGGGGTCCAGGCAGCTGTTGAGCGCAGAGAGCAGAAGCATGACCTCGTTGGTTCGGTCCATTAGCCTCTGCGTTTCGCAGCTTACATCGCTTAGCTGAGACGATACGTAGACGGGTCTGAAGGCGTGATACGGCACGAAGCACACGGTGAAGAGTAGCGGAACCACGAACGACTTCTTAGCGGTGCGGGCGTAGCGTGTGGCGTTCGGGAGGTCTGGTTTGTCACTCGACGCTCGTAACAGCCGGCGTGCGATCCGTGCATACGACACTAGCAGAACCACGAACACTAGCCAGAACCCGCCCACTAAGAACAGGTTAAAGTAGGCTTTCCCACGCGCATGTTTCCTTTGCTTGTACTGGAAACACTTCCCAGGCTCCTCGTTGCGCTCAGCCAGAGCGATCATGGGAATGACCATCACTAAAGAGCAGGTCCACAGCAGAACGCAGGTCACATGACTCCAGCGGCTCCCTCGTAGCCAGCGCGGCCCGCAGCCTCTCTGAGAGCCTCTCACGCCGATGATCTTCAGGTAGCGGTCCAGGCTAATGAGACCCAGCAGGGTGATGCTAACGTACATGTTCATGTAGAACAGGTTTCCCACCGCCTTGCACATGCGCGGGCCCAGTGACCACACGTTCCCCTGGGAGTGATACAGCACGCGGAAGGGAAGACACGCTACTAGCACCAGATCCGCTAGGGCTACGTTGATGAGGAAGACGCGCACGGAGTTCCTGCGCGAGTGCAGGAAGAGGAAGACCCATAACGCTAGCAGGTTTCCCGCCAGGCCGAAGAGGAAGATGAGCGAGTATAGCACAGCTAGCGGGAGCCGTAAGCTCTCCTCGTCCAGCGCACACGAGCGGTTGTGTGTTAGCGAGGTGGCGGTGTGATCGGTGAAGCGGTTCGGCGGCCAGGCGGTGGTGTTCATCGTGTTCGACGGGATGTTTTTGTTTTGATCTCCTTTGGTCAGGTTGAAGTTCACTGAGGTCTTTCCACTTGAGTCTCCAGCTCTGCGGAGAGAAAGACATGTGTTAGATTACTGGGGAACAACAGGGGAAAGTTCTGTCTCGACCCAATGAAAATGAAAGGTGAGAAAGCTCTGGCTCATCCGAACGAGTGTAAATCATGGTCAGGCAGACGTCCCAGAAACACACTCTTGATGGATGGCTGAACCGCCTCGGCTCTCTCTCAGCAGAATTCATTTTCCATTCCCTTTTTTCTCATCAGTTTAACCGTGTTGAATGTTTTAATTTAAAGAGAGTTGGACTTGCTTCACAGCTCTTTCCTGGATGAGTGTGTGCCGAACGGGAGGCCGTAGTAAAACTGCAGGATTAGCACGTCTCGCATCTTTTATGAAAGTGTGTTTTGGGTCTATTGGAGGTTCATGACTCATTCTGAGCTGGTCTCTTCTTTCTCCAACTCAATCTGGCACATTATATAGAACAATAATGCTATATATACACTACCGTTCACAAGTCTGGGGTCAGTACGATTTTTTTAAATGTTTTTAAAAGAAGTATCTTCTGCTCACCAAGGCTGCATTTATTTGATAAAAAACTTTTAAAAAAAAGTAATATTGTGAAATATTATGACAATTTAAAATGACTGTTTTCTATTTTAATATATTTTAAAGTGTAATTTATTCCTGTGATCAAAGCTGAATTTTCAGCATCATTACTCCAGTCTTCAGTGTCACATGATCCTTCACAAATCACTCTAATATTATGATTTGATGATCAAGAACCATTTATGATTATTATCAGTGTTGAAAACAGTTATTTACTTTTTTATTTCAAAATTCTTTGATGAACAGAAAGTTCAAAAGAACAGCATTAATTTAAAATAGAATATTTTCTAACATTATAAATGTCTTTACTGTAACTTTTGATCAGTTTAACTCATCCTTGATGAATAAAAGTATCGATTTCTTTGATTTCTTTCCCCCAAAAATAAAATTAAAATTCTTACTGACCGCAAACTATTGAACGGTCGTGTTTAATGTTACAAAAGCTTTAGATTTCAGATTAATGCTGTTCTTTTGAACTTTCTATTCATCATAGCATCATGAAATAAAAAAGTAAATAACTGTTTTCAACACTGATAATAATCATAAATGTTTCTTGATCATTAAATCATCATATTAGAGTGATTTGTGAAGGATCATGTGACACTGAAGACTGGAGTAATGATGCTGAAAATTCAGCTTTGATCACAGGAATAAATTACACTTTACTATATATATATTCACATAGAAAACAGATGATTTACATTATAATAATATTTCACAATATTACTGTTTTTGTTTGTATTTTTAATCAAATAAACGCAGCCTTGGTGAGCAGAAGATACTACTTTTAAAAACATTAAAAATCTTACTGACCCCAAACTTATGAACGGTAGTGTATATATATATATATATATATATCAGTCTGATTCTGCGATCTGGTGCAGTTGTTATTTTTATGGCCAAAAATGTAAATCAATGAGATCTTTATAGCAGACTACTTACATAAAATTCATATAAATATAATTTGTCACTCTATATCTCTCTATATATTTAAATGCTTAGTTTTACGATGAAAGCTCTATTGTGGGGTGGGGGGGTAAAACACAATGCAGTGCTATAGGCCTACGATGATGACTGAAAGATGAAGAAATAAACATTCCTCAAAAGCCTGTTGTATGATATTTTACACATATAAAAAATGTATTGATACCTTTAAAATATGCAAACACTCTATAGGGTTTGCCGCCTACAGGACCTGATAGAAACCAGGCTTCAAGAGTGCCACAAAATCCTGCGGGAAACACTGCAGTGTAACTTTTTTTTTTTTTGTGTGTTTTTTTTTTTTGTGTGTTTTATTTGGTGTTACATTTGAAATAAAATGTTGAAATTATATTTTTAAGTAATTACCAGTGCTCTCCTTTTAGAAATGACCGAGCCCAATGGTTCTTCAAGGTCAGAAAAGTAATAAAAATGTTAGAAGAATGTTGACTGTGCAATTTTGAGAAAAGTCGCCGCAAAGTCAGTAGATTTAGGAGAATAAAGAGGGACTGATATATTCTTCATATTCGTGGAGTCTACACAATGAAAGTAATTTCACACTTGCTTTTCTGTATTTCTGTGCACTTCCACTCTATTGGTGTTAATTCTGCTATTTTTGAAACCGTGTTTTTCTAGTGAATCGCTTCTGCTTGTGTTATTGTAGTTTTACGCCGCTCTGATTTTATGCCGTGTGCTTTCTCATTTTACATATTTTTTTAATAAAATTTCATAGTTTTTTCATTATTATTTGATATCTGAGCTGTAAATAGTAAGATCAAAATGTTTATTTAACAAAGTTGGATTAATCATGATTCAAGTAACAGAAGGCCGCTGACATTTAGAAATGGTTTCATGCCTTCACACGAGTCGAGTCAGCTTTACTTCTGCAGCGTTTACTGTGTTTCAGAGCAGCTTTACTGAGATCACAGGAAATAATGCAACAAAGTTTGTTTCCAGAAGAAAATAGCGTCACAGTTCAGCTTAAGTCAGTTCAGTGATGGTTCATTTCTGTTGTAAAAAAGTTAATTTATATATAGCTGTTCTGGAGAAAACCGTGATGTCATCGTTCAGTTCATATAATGGTGTCAGTGCAGGAGATCAATAATATTGTTGGATAAATTAAATGTTAAATTTAATGAGGAAATTGATCACGAGGACCATGTGTGCATTATTGCATACTAAAATGGTAATTTCATACATTTAGCATATTTTTAGTTGTGTTAAAATGTTTCTATAGAAAGCTTTTTTAAATCTTTTATGTGTTATATGAAACTCTGGCCATTTTAGCGGAGTGACCTACATATGTTCTGACCGTGGTATGAAGTGTGTTCATGTGCGCACATATGTTTCTCTGTCTGTTTTATTAATGGAATCTGTTGAATAACACACACACACACACACACACACACACACACACACACACACACACACACGCACACACACACAGTTTGATCTCAGACACACACACACTGATGAATTAGTGAATTCTACTCACAGTTTAGCATGCTAATTCCTTCAGTTGCACAAACCGCTGCAGCTGCACGCTCATCCATTCAGACGAACACCAGGGTTTCAGTCTCAGATCAGATCCTCTTTCATTCCTCTGTCAGTCTGATGTCTTTCTGCTTCTTCCCTTTCAAACGCTCAGAACGTCTGCAGTCGCTGCGTCTGCTCTCTCGCCCTCTCTCTCTCTCTCTCTCTCTCTCTCTCTCTCATTCTCACACTCTCTCTCTCTCTCTCTCATTCTCACACTCTATCTCTCTCTCTATCTCTCTCTCTCTCTCTCTCTCTCATTCTCACACACTCTCTCTCTCTCTCTCATTCTCTCTCTCTCTCTCTCTCTCTCTCTCTCTCTCTCTCTCACTCACTCTCTCTCTCTCACTCCCCCTCCTCACTCTCAGTGTTTGACTCTTGATGTTGAAGCTCGATCCGTTGACACATTCGTCATCACGGCTTGACATGAGCCTCTTCATGCTGTATTTGCAGTATTTGAACGTTCACTCCCTTGGTTTGTGGGTTTTGTTGAACCGCTGCGTTAACATGGTTCCTATGAAGGGTTTGTTCCTCGTCTTCTCATCTCATATTATATCACGTGAGAGTGACCTGAGAATGCATGTGGCTTTATGTAGGACGTGCTCAGTTTCATGTGTGTGTCAAGTCACCTTTATTTATCTTACCACTGTTTCAAATGAATACCTCGGGTTGTGTTTGTGTTCTTCTAAGAGAGTCGAACTATAAGCAGATCTAGACGTTTAAGGCCTCTCTGTGTGCAGTCATGCTCTCTTTCCATGAAATGCGATAAACCTCTAGTTTTGTTTTCTTCCAGTTGCGCTCCATTCCTGTGTTCTCTCTTAAGGGCCTGAGTGTGCTCGCTGTACCACAGCGTTGGACTATTTCCTTTAATCTTCTTTAAGCACAACGGAGCAACTGTGTCTAAAGTGCTGGAAAAGAGAGAGTTAAAAGTTTCTGTTGCAACATTGAGTTCTTCTAAGCTATCCGGGATGCTGAGATGATGAAACTGATCAGGAAGATTATTAATAAAGCAATCTTTATCTTGAAGTGATCGTGATAGAAGTGATAGTTCTACCATATTTGTTATAGGGAGTCGGCTTTGCAGCCTTGGCTAAATTAAGTTTACATGAGACTAGATAATGAAAATAATGTGTGTGTGTGTGTGTGTGTGTGTGTGTTCAGCCTCACTGTGTGCTGCTGGCCTCTAAGGAGAACTCGGCTCCCGTCAAGCTGGGTGGCTTCGGCGTGGCGATTCAGCTGGGCGAGTCTGGGCTGGTGGCTGGAGGTACGTGTGTATTTTCACCACAGAAATCATGTTTACAGGAAGTTTATACGAGCAAGCCCTTTACTGAAGCCCTCTCTCTCTCTCTCTCTCTCTCTCTCTCTCTCTCTCTCTCTCTCTCTCTCTCTTGTGTAGGTCGGGTAGGGACCCCTCACTTCATGGCTCCTGAAGTCGTCAAGCGCGAGCCGTACGGGAAGCCGGTGGACGTCTGGGGTTGCGGTGTCATTCTCTTCATCCTGCTGAGCGGCTGTTTGCCTTTCTATGGCACCAAGGAGCGCCTGTTTGAAGCCATCGTGAAAGGAAAGTACAAGGTACTGTGTGCAGAAGCGAACACTACACACCTCTGAACACCACAGGCACGTCAGGCGTCGCGTTTAACGTCAGATCAGGGCGTTCCACTGGTGTTTTGGGGCTGAATGATAAATGTAACCCTGAACCAGTAAACCCAGTCGAGTCGCACGGGTTTATCTGTGGCAATAGCCAACAATGTATGGGTCAAAATTATAAATTTTTCTTTTATGCCAAAAATCATTAAGATATTAAGAAAAGATAATGTTCCATGAAGATAATTTGTACATTTCCTACTGTAAATATATAAAACATGTATTTTTGTGAGTGAATGCAGCAAAATCCCGGACATAAATGAACAACTTTAAAGGAGATTTTCTCAATGTTTCGATTTTTTTGCACCCTCAGATTTTCAGATAGTTGTAACTATAGTTATATAGTTGTTTTAAACATAAACCTTTGATTATTTTTTCAGTAATCAAGTCTTAATATCTTCAGTCATTTTGTTTCTCCAGTAAATGTATCTTGATTTAAGAATGTTGAGATATTTGTGCTGGTAAAACAGGAGAAACACTGAGGAAGAAGGTCACTGTTTCCCGTGCAGTCTTCAGAACGGCTCATGTCGTGTGTACGCAGGGTTCCCGCGGGGTCTGAAAGTCTCAAAAACTCTAAAATTCTGAACTTTAAATTGAAGGCCTTAAAACGTCTTAAAACCGTCCAGAATTTCATCTGAGGTCTTACATTTCATTTAGCCAGGTCTAAAACAGGCTTTACCCTCGTTCATTTCCAGAAACGCCGGCCGCAGAAAGTTATTACAAAGTATCAAAAAATTATGGCGTCGTAGCCTTACGAAGCGGAGCTCGAGAGCAGGGGTCTCCGACACGCTGAGCTCCAGCCGCTCGAGGCCTGTCGGAGGTCGTTCACATGTCGCGTCTTTAGTGTGTTCATAATTGAAGCGACGCGCTCGTTTTTTCCAGGCGCAGCGAGATGAAAAAAATAGGCATTTTTCAGAATGCCGCAAACGCACTGCAGGTCATGTGACAAGAACCAACCAATCAGCTTCACCCTTTCCGTAACAACATTGAAAGCTCAGTCAGCAGGAAGGATGGGGGTGCACCCAAACACTACAGGTGTAGCAGAGCCACAGCAGGCGTTCCTCGGCAGTGGAAACCCGTTAGCCACTCTAACTTCTGTGTGGTTGTGGAGAGCACAGACGCCACGGGGAAATCGGACCGAAGTTGACTATTAATAATAAAAGATAAGCTAAAGTGCACTGTACATGTCTTTAAATGATTTAAAGACTGAAATATGTGAGATGTATCTTTTTATAAAACCTTTTTTGTCAAAACTTTATCTGAACTTGTACATGTTAGTAGATAACCTGTTGCAAGACACTCCTTTAAAATCTGGTCATCATTTTTAATTGTATTATTTTAATATTTATGTAAACAAAAAGTGCATATTGATGCTAATTTTATTTGTTATTTGCTGGTTTTCGACATTATTAATACTTTTTGAACAGGATTCTGTGATAACCGTGATCATTTTTGTCACTATAATCATGAAATGAAATGTTCATGCCGTTTCATCTCTAGTTATGATCAACTAAAATCAACTATAATTATGTGTTTTTACAGTATAATATGCACAGTACAATTTTTTTTAATCTTTGATTCAGTTCTTTTCTCTGACTCACTCTCTCTCTCTCACTTTCTCTCACTCTCTCTCTAACACACACACACACACACACACACACACACACACACACACACACACACACACACACACACACACACACACACACACACACACACATCAGATAATCCATGTTAGTTAGATAGATAGATACTATAATTATCCCGAGGTAAGTATCTATCTATCTAACATGGATTATCTGATGTGTGTGTGTGTGTGTGTGTGTGTGTGTGTGTGTGTGTGAGTGACTGAGTGTGTGTGTGCTACATGGGTTGGAGTTTCTTGTTGAATCTCTATTAGGATATTAATGTGCTGTTTTGTAATGTAAATAAGTATGAGATGAGATCTATTCTATTTGAGGGCAAGTTTGTTTTCATTTTGGGCATTTTCCACGGTGTGTGTGTGGGACGTCACTAATGTGATTGCTCTATCTGTAAATTTAATTAATGCTTTTTCAATGACTGAATTCATTGAAATAAAAGGATTTCTTCAGAATTTCTTTGATTTGAATATTTTTTTGGCAATGCGTCGTGTCGTGTAGGTCTTACATTTGAGTTACTGAAACCTGCAAGAACCCTGGTATTGAAACCCTGGTATCGTCTGTAAGGAACGTTTGCAAGTTGTAACGGCCTCTGAATGAAGTTGGGTTCAGTTGTGTAGTACAGTGTGTGTGTGTGTGTGTGTGTGTGTTTGTCAGATGAACCCTCGGCAGTGGACTCAGATCTCTGAGAGCGCTAAAGACCTGGTGCGGCGTATGCTAATGCTGGACCCAGCCGAGAGAATCACCGTCTATGAAGCGCTCAACCACCCCTGGCTCAAGGTCTCACACACACACACACACGCTCACGCTCACACGTACACACTCACACGCGCACACACACACTCACGCTCACACGTGCACACACACACACACACACAGACTCACACGCGCACACACACACACTCACGCTCACACGTACACACTCACACGCGCACACACACACACTCACGCTCACACGTACACACTCACGCGCGCACACACACACACACACACACACAGACAGACTCACACACGCTCACACGTGCACACACACACACACACACACACACACACAGACTCACACACACACACACACACACACACACACACACGCTCACACACGCACACACACGCTTCCCTCTGCTATTGTCCTGAAAATTAAGTTATCATTTCTTCTCTTGCATGAATGCACATCACTTCCTGTTTCTGACATTGGATCACTGTATCGGGTTCAGTTCGCCTCATGTTGTGTGTGTGTGTGTGTGTGTGTGTGCGTGTGCAGGAGAGAGATCGCTACTCGTACAAGATCCACCTTCCCGAGACGGTGGAGCAGCTGAGGAAGTTCAACGCTCGGAGGAAACTCAAGGTATTTACTGTCATCAAGCAGACGTTCCTCAACACGTGCCCAGCCCTCACACACACTCAGTGTTAGATATCCCTCACACACACTCTCACACACTCAGTGTTTGATATCCCTCACACACACACTCACACACTCAGTGTTTGATATCCCTCACACACACTCACACACTCAGTGTTTGATATTACTCACACACACACACACACACTAATAATTCTGAAATTGAGCCGTGTCTCATTCAACTCATCTTTACTGAAGCGCTTTATACAATACATGTTCAAACAAACCCCGTAATTAAAAATGACTGGATGACATAAAGAGTTGTTTCGGTGTCCATCCAAACACCATCTTCAGGTGTAAACACACGGGAAGTAACAGGCAAATATTCATGTCACATGATCCGCACACATGCAGAAGTCACATGACTTCTGATCTATCCATATAATATGCTTGCCGGAGCGGATGATGTTTTAGAAAGTTATGAATCTACTTATTTATAGATTGTTTCCAAGCAGCTTCACAGTAATAAACTGGAAAACGCCAGAATTAGTGATGAAACTTCATCTGTGAACACTTCTAATAACTGACTCTTCTAAACCCAGATTAATCTCAGCTAAACACAGCTTATGAAAACCATGTTTTTAAAATGTTATTTTAACGTTCAAAACATCCAGTTTAATTTATGTTTTTCTTCTTCATGCAAATGTTCATATTCGCCTGACCAAGAAAACATTATATTTTATCCTTCTTCAGACATCATGGGAGCGTGTTCTACAGTTCTCTCTGAATGCTCGAAAACTGAACGTTTCATGCTAATAATTCCATGAACGATGCATAAAAAAAAAGTGTGCTAATGTTTTGAGAACATTATTAAAGCCCAGATGACTGAGTGAATGTTTGATTCAGTATTTGATCAAGTGTGTTATGAAGTGTGTTGTGTAGTGTGTTGTGTGTTGTGTAGTGTGTAGTGTGTAGTGAAGTGTGTAGTGAAGTGTGTAGTGAAGTGTGTAGTGTAGTGTGTAGTGTAGTGTGTAGTGTAGTGTGTAGTGTAGTGTGTAGTGTAGTGAATCTGCTGATCAGTGAATCCAAGGCGTTAGACGGATCAAACTCTTCCACACTTCTGCTGGTTTCAGGAAGTGTGTTGTGTAGTGTGTTGTGTGTGTAGTGTGTGTAGTGTTGTGTAGTGTAGTGTTGTGTAGTGTTGTGTAGTGTGTTGTGTAGTGTGTAGTGAATCTGCTGATCAGTAAATCTTAGACGGATTGAACTCTTCCACACTTCTGCTGGTTTCAGGAAGTGTGTTGTGTAGTGTGTTGTGTAGTGTGTAGTGTAGTGTAGTGTGTAGTGTAGTGTGTAGTGTTGTGTAGTGTGTTGTGTAGTGTGTTGTGTAGTGTGTTGTGTAGTGTAGTGTGTAGTGAATCTGCTGATCAGTAAATCTTAGACGGATTGAACTCTTCCACACTTCTGCTGGTTTCAGGAAGTGTGTTGTGTAGTGTGTTGTGTAGTGTGTTGTGTAGTGTGTTGTGTAGTGTAGTGTAGTGTAGTGTAGTGTAGTGTAGTGTAGTGTAGTGTAGTGTAGTGTTGTGTAGTGTGTTGTGTAGTGTGTTGTGTAGTGTGTAGTGAATCTGCTGATCAGTAAATCTTAGACGGATTGAACTCTTCCACACTTCTGCTGGTTTCAGGAAGTGTGTTGTGTGTAGTGTGTTGTGTAGTGTGTTGTGTAGTGTGTTGTGTAGTGTGTAGTGTGTAGTGAATCTGCTGATCAGTAAATCTTAGACGGATTGAACTCTTCCACACTTCTGCTGGTTTCAGGAAGTGTGTGTAGTGTTGTGTAGTGTTGTGTAGTGTAGTGTTGTGTAGTGTGTTGTGAAGTGTGTTGTGTAGTGAATCTGCTGATCAGTGAATCCGAGACGGATTGAACTCTTCCACACTTCTGCTGGTTTCAGGAAGTGTGTTGTGTAGTGTTGTGTAGTGTTGTGTTGTGTAGTGTAGTGTTGTGTAGTGTTGTGTAGTGTGTAGTGAATCTGCTGATCAGTGAACCCGAGACGGATTGAACTCTTCCACACTTCTGCTGGTTTCAGGAAGTGTGTTGTGTAGTGTTGTGTAGTGTTGTGTAGTGTAGTGTTGTGTTGTGTTGTGTTGTGTTGTGTTGTGTTGTGTAGTGTTGTGTAGTGTAGTGTTGTGTAGTGTTGTGTAGTGTGTAGTGAATCTGCTGATCAGTGAACCCGAGACGGATTGAGCTCTTCCACACTTCTGCTGGTTTCAGGAAGTGTGTAGTGTTGTGTAGTGTTGTGTAGTGTTGTGTAGTGTTGTGTAGTGTTGTGTTGTGTAGTGTAGTGTTGTGTAGTGTTGTGTAGTGTGTAGTGAATCTGCTGATCAGTGAACCCAAGATGGATTGAACTCTTCCACACTTCTGCTGGTTTCAGGAAGTGTGTTGTGTGTGTTGTGTAGTGTTGTGTAGTGTTGTGTAGTGTTGTGTAGTGTTGTGTAGTGTTGTGTAGTGTGTAGTGAATCTGCTGATCAGTGAACCCGAGACGGATTGAACTCTTCCACACTTCTGCTGGTTTCAGGTTAACGCGAGTAAAGTGTAATTGACAGACTCGCTCTCCCACATGAAAGCACAGGATGTTGTTCTAATACTTCAGATGTTTAGTCAGGTCTGTGACTGAGCCCAGAAGAATAGAGAGATGTGTGTGTGTGTGTGTGTAAAGGTGACAATGAGTGGTTTGACGAGATCTCTGGAAGGGAAATGTCAAATGTCTGTGGTTCAGAAAAAGGATTTTATCAAAAATAATCTGCATAATGACTGAAATAAAGAGATTTGTGTGTGTGTGTGTGTGTGTGTGTGTGTGTGTGTGTGTGTGTGATTGACAGGGTGCCGTCCTCGCTGCCGTCTCAAGTCACAAGTTCAACTCGTTTTACGGCGACCCCCCCGAGGACCTGCATGACTTCTCAGAGGACCCCACGTCTTCAGGTGCGTCCCCTCCAGTCATCTCTGGACCTCCGTCTGGGTCTCAGTCAGTGTGAGAGTCTGTGAGAGTCAGGTGACCTCTAGAGCAGTGACCTCATCGTGTCTCGCGCTGCGCGGGGAGAACCGTCTTACTGTAACGACATCCTCAGGCTTCAGCTCTTCATGATTAGCACATTTAAGCAAATGCTAAAACTTTACAACAAGGACCGGTTCGCTAACTCTAGTTTACTGCGCTAGTTTACATGAACTAGCAGTGAACAATAATTCTGCAGCATTTATTAAATAAATCAGAAGTTGTATTAGATTGTATAATGCATTGTACGAATGATTAACGAATGATTAACATGAACGAATGATTAACAATTGCATTTTTATTAACTAACATTGACAGATTATTACATTTTCCACAAACACGTTGCTCAGTGTTAAATACATACTTTAACATGAACTGAGAATGAAGAAATATTTCTACAGCATTTATTAGTTGTATCTGTAAATAGAGCTGAGCTGACATGAACTAACAATGAACATAAGTGTATTTTTATTAATTAATATTAAAATAGGTTAATAGATACTGTAAGATGTATTGCTCATTGTTTGTTAAAGGCAGGGTAGGCAGCTTTTTTCAGAAACATTTTTTTTCCAAATTTGTTTAAGCTTTCTTTATATACCAATACATAGTTAAAATGTAAGTACTCTGAAAAAGAGAGTATAAAAATCGAGTGTCTGTAGTCCTCTCAGGGCGCAATAAACACAGCTACTTATTTCCATTCGGAACAAGTGAAATGATTGGCTGGGCAACTGTCACTCTCCCTCGCTACCATGGCTACCACCCCTGCCGCTACAGGAGCCGCCCACATGCGCGCACCCGTTTGACTCGAGGAGGGGAAGAGGCACGGAAGCAAGGAACAATCACAATTATGGCAGAGAAAGAGCAGTCAAAATTCCCAGTACCTGCATATACAGTCAGCCAAGGCAAACAAGGCAAAAACAGGAACTAGTAAGGTAGAAAGGTAGGCTACTTGTCACCGGAGTGTAACGTTAGTCCTCATCATCGTGGAAGCTCTTACATGCAAAACACCGTATATGTTATGAATCTTACACGAAATTCACCTTCATCACAGTGTAACTGATGGTAATGGGAAAACGTGTATCAGTGCAACCTGTTTTTAGCTTTGCCTTATGTTACTAGCTCGTTACCGAATCAAACTCAATATATTTGAAACTTTACCAGTATCGATATGCTAGCTTGATAGGGAGTACTTACAGCCATGTTAGTTGTTTATATTCATAATGATAAAGTTAGGTATTTTATTACATGTGATTCTGACATGATGTCACTACATGCACTGCGCTCCTCTCCGCTCGGCGCTGGCAAACGCCTCCTCCTCCAGCTGAGCGGTCGGCATCGCGCGTTCATGTGGGGGCGTGGCTTTGGGAGGAGCCCAGAAGAGAGGGGGTGGGAGTGAATGGAATAAGTAGCTGTGTTTGTTGCAGCCCTGAGAGGACTACAGACACTCAATTTTTATACTCTCTTTTTCAGAGTACTTACATTTTAATAATGTATTGGTATAAATAAAGTTTAAAAAAAATTTGAATTTTTTTATATTTATTTTTTAAACTGCCGACCCTGCCTTTAATGTTATAATTATGTCATAATTAACATGAACTAATGGGACCTTATGGTAAAGTGTCACCGAACAAACCAAAGATTAGCCTTTTATGGTTCTGTGGAAATGAATTATCATTCAGATGTAAACGTGTTTCATGACGAATGAGTGAACACTCGAGAATCATCGGGTCACCAGTTTCACCAGTTTCACCAGTTCACCAGTTTCACCAGTTCACCATTTTACCATTTTCACCAGTTTCACCAGTTCACCAGTTTCACCAGTTTACCAGTTTCACCAGTTCACCAGTTTCACCAGTTTCACCAGTTTCACCAGTTCCACCAGTTCACCAGTTTACCAGTTTCACCAGTTTCACCAGTTTACCAGTTTCACCAGTTTACCAGTTTCACCAGTTTCACCAGTTCACCAGTTTCACCAGTTTACCAGTTTCACCAGTTTACCAGTTTCACCAGTTTCCCCAGTATTGATTGATGTGTGTGTATCAGGTACAGTACATGTCCATCTCTACAGGAAGTCCAGCTGGTGCGTCACTGTAATGGTACAGGTTTCAGGCTACTTGCATTTAAATTACACTTAAGGGATAGTTCACTTTGAAATTAATTTTTGGTATGTTTTAGCTTACCTCAAGGGCATCCAAGATGTAGGTGTCTTTTTTTCCACAGTAGTTTCAGTTTTGATATTTTTAGGTCAAACCGTTCTTGTCTGTCAGTCATATAATGCAGGTCTATGGTCACTGTCTCAAAGAGCATGCACAGAGTCCAAATTAAAACAATTCCCCATCGTAAGTACACATTGATGGCCTAAGACACGAAACGAGCGGTTTGTGTGAGAAAACGAACAGTATTTATATCGTTGTTACCTCTTATACACAGCCACGTCCAAGTGATCTGATCTGATGTGTACGCAGACTGGTGCATAGATATATACACACTAGATGTCGCCTTAAAGACATTCGTTCCAATGAACTGCCGTAGACAAGGCGACATCTAGTGTATATATATCTATGCACCAGTCTGCGTACACATCAGATCAGATCACTTGGACGTGGCTGTGTATAAGAGGTAACAACGATATAAATACTGTTCGTTTTCTCACACAAACCGCTCGTTTCGTGTCTTAGGCCATCAATGTGTACTTACGATGGGGAATTGTTTAATTTGGACGATGGGGAATTGTTTTAATTTGGACTCTGTGCATGCTCTTTGAGACAGTGACCATAGACCTGCATTATATGACTGACAGACAAGAACGGTTTGACCTAAAAATATCAAAATTGAAACTACTGCGGAAAAAAAGACACCTACATCTTGGATGCCCTTGAGGTAAGCTAAAACATACCAAAAATTAATTTCAAAGTGAACTATCCCTTTAAGGGATGTTTTATAAGAACAACATTATAATAATAAAAATTTTATGAGATAATTATGTTTCTACTTGTTTTTTAGTTTTTTAAATATAAACATTTAAATGGTGGCTGTCATAAAATGACATTTATTTATTTAAACAAATGTAATATTGGTAACACTTTACAGTAAGGTTCACTAGTTAACATGAACTAAGAATGAACAATTCTACAGTATTTATTAATCTTAATTAATATTACTTTCAACATTTACTAATACGTCATTAAAATCAAAGGTTCATTAGTTAGCATTAGTTACTGCACTGTGAACTAACATGAACAGCTGGATTTCTATTAACTAACGTTACCACAGATTAATAAATACTGGAACACATGAATTGCTCATTGTTAGTTCATGTTAGCTAATACATTACTAATGAACCTTATTGTTTCATATTAAAACTGATTACTGGATAGGAGGCGCTCCTTCATCAAATGAAAACGGCACAGACTGAAAGATCTCTGCTTGGGATTTAAGATATCGGTTCTTCAAAATAAGAATCGATTAAAATCAATAAATCTATATTTTTAACCCAGCCTAGCAGGAAGTGGAAAGTGTGGTGTGTTCCGCTTACTGAGGGCTAATGCTAGGAGTGTTGTCGCGCGGGCCGTCAGCAGGGCTAATGCAGAGGAAGTGTTGAGAAACAGCAGACACTTCTCTATCGCAAAATTAAACTCTCACTTCCTGTAACTGTGCGGGCCTGTGGTTTCGTCCTCGCGTTCTGCTTCCGAGCGCAAGAAGAGTGTGTGTAAAACCACGCTGACATCACTGCATCCAGCCGCCACATCCACTGTTCATGATCACAGGTTCAACATCTGCACACATCAGTCATGGCTCAGAAATAATCATTAATATCACACATCATCAATATCACACATCATCTATATCACACATCAGTCACTGCTCAGAAACGTCTGATTTGACTCGAGTTGAAATTGACAGAGAAATTCTGCCCATGAAGCATAAAGTTTGTTCCTGTCGGAGCTGCTGATCCACAGTGTTTCTGTTTCCCACTCACTACACACTACACACTGCATACTACACACTACACACTACACACTGCATACTACACACTACACACTACACACTACACACTACACACTGCATACTACACACTGCACACTACACACTGCACACTACACACTACACACTAAACATTACACACTGCATACTGCACACTGCATACTACACACTACACACTAAACATTACACACTGCACACTACACACTGCACACTACACACTGCACACTAAACATTACACACTGCATACTACACACTGCACACTACACACTACACACTAAACATTACACACTGCATACTACACACTGCACACTGCATACTACACACTGCACACTACACACTACACACTAAACATTACACACTGCATACTACACACTGCACACTGCATACTACACACTGCACACTACACACTAAACATTACACACTGCACACTACACACTGCACACTACACACTGCACACTACACACTAAACATTACACACTGCACACTACACACTGCACACTACACACTGCACACTACACACTACACACTAAACATTACACACTGCATACTACACACTGCACACTGCATACTACACACTGCACACTACACACTAAACATTACACACTGCACACTACACACTGCACACTACACACTAAACATTACACACTGCATACTACACACTGCACACTGCATACTACACACTGCACACTACACACTAAACATTACACACTGCACACTACACACTGCATACTACACACTAAACATTACACACTGCACACTACACACTGCACTACACACTGCACACTACACACTGCACTACACACTGCACACTACACACTGCACACTACTCACTGCACACACTACACACTAAAAACACTACACACACTACACACTGCACACACTACACACTAAAAACACTACACACAGTTCACACTAAAAACACTACACACTGCTTCAGAAACTGCAGGCATTATTCCTGTAAAACGCACTAGCGCACTACAGTGTCACATTGCATTGCATGTTTATTACAATTTTTCATTCAGTTTCGTGTAGAAATGTCTGATCAGATTTGATATTTTTGGAGATAGTGGAGGATGACGAGGAGTGCATTGCTTTGTGGGATAGAGTGTACTGCAGACGCTCAGTCCCCGATATACTCACAGCCAAGTTAGGGCTGGGTGATATGGCCAAAAGAAAATATCACGATAATTTTTTTTATTTCAGTCGATATCGATAATTATCACGATAAAAGTCATATCTTTATTTCTTTCAAGTTTAAAGGCAGATTTTTGCTCCTAAGTGAAAGTTGTAGAAACCAGAGGGTTAACTGTGGTTTTAAACTACTCTTTATCATCAGAACATATCATGACAAACACTTGCCAAACTGGTGAACATTTCACAAATCTGAGGTAGAACATTCAAACATTTGTCATTTTTCCTTAAAGGTGCAATGCGCAACATTTCATGTTAAAAATACCCGTTTTTCTAACCCATACATGCTTAAACAATTGCCTGATGGGCTGAATGAGCCGTTCTCTGATCCCTGCGATTGCCTCTGTAATCCTGTACAGTAAAATAAATAAGAGGGATTCGGGACGGAATGAGCGTGCACACCTCTGGTTGCAGTTTCGCTTGTCGCCAGAGGGGGCATAGTTCTGCAAAAACTCAGAGACTTGCGCAATGCACCTTTAACAAAATAAATATATTTATTGGACAATTTCTTAGTTTCTGCATGTGCTAATTTTTTTTGGGTAAAATTTTTTTTCTGACTGTTTGAGTTGTATTAAACTTAACCCTTGGTCATCCAGTAACATGCATTTAGATCATGATAACCACAGATAAAACCAGGCATAGTCTACAACACCTCACTATCATGGCAAAATGTAACTTTATGGTTTCTATGGTATTTGTATGAAAAACAGTAGCCTAAATACATTATTAAATACTGTAATTATATTCCATTAGTCCTTTAATACATTGTCTACATTAATAATATAATACAATTCAATATGTATATCTCACATTTCATGGTGCAGTTAATATTACTAGGCTAACGTTACAGTAAATCCATGGTAAATGATGGGAATTTGTAGACGGAAAAGCCTTCAGACTGTATCGCTGCGCACAGTGTTTCTCCTGTTTGTCAGCGCTGTTTCATCTGCCTTTAAACTGGTTTAAATCACTGAGACATTTGTGTTCCTCGCTGAATTGAAGCGCTTCTCACTGGATCTCGTGACGAGAGCGATCAGAGTAAACGCATCGGCTCTAGTGAGCTCGCGCTGCGCTGCTGTTTGGACTTTGAGCCGAGCGGATAAAGGGTCCGTGTGGCGCGCGGTTCAAATGAGTTTCGTTCCGCTTTTGGCGCATAAACATTATCGAACATTTATCGAACTCTTGATATCGTTTTATCGAGAAAAATTATATCGCGATAATTATCGTTATCGTTTTATCGCCCAGCCCTAAGCCAAGTCCTGCTTCTTTCATCGTGTAGGGGAATAAATAACTGAAAGACCTTTATCTGAGATTCAGTCGCGTCACGATTATTTATACAGCGCTTTATACAATAGATTACTTTGGTGCTCTTCGGTCAAAAAGAGAAAAACTTTACATTTTTGTTTTTTCGAATTTTTTGTCTTCATTTGAATGGTACGAGAGGAATTTCATTTTTTGAGATATTAAGCTCAAATTTGGATCATGATTTGATTTATATTTATGGCTTTGATTTTCTTGCAGTTTTAGAGTAAAATGTGATTTTGAAAATTCTATATTTCATATCAAAATTTTAAATAGTATGTTTGCACATTTATCATAACAAGAAACGTAAAATTCTGTAACTTCTGTAAAGTTAAATTTTTTAAAAAATATTTCACTTCAGCAATAATCTGCTAAGCGTCATCTTTGAAAAGTGATCAAACTTCAGTCTGTCGCTCTAAAGCGTTCAAGATTTACCACAGTACCGAAGTTGGAAATTAAATTTTCAGGTCTATGCTCAAAAAGTGAAAAAATGAATTAGAAATACAGCATAATATAATTTAGTATTAAAAAAGCCCCTAAAAATACAAACCATTCATTAAAAAACATTATCAAACTAAAATATAGGACATTTATTTAATTGACAAAAATAAATGACCGACAGGCGAAGAGCAGCAGAGGGTTAGGGTTAGGGTTACAGCAGCAGAGGGTTAGGGTTAGGGTTAGAGCAGCAGAGGGTTAGGGTTAGGGTTACAGCAGCAGAGGGTTAGGGTTAGGGTTAGAGCAGCAGAGGGTTAGGGTTAGGGTTAGGGTTACAGCAGCAGCGTCACCGTATTACCCATGAACAACAGCATCAGTGTCTGTTTCACTGAGACCCACAGCTTCAGCTTCTGCTGTAGAGCGTCTCTCAGAGTTCATGATTTTATTCTGACCTGAAGAAGTGAACCAGAGGAGAAGGCGGAGCCTCAGAGACACACCCACCTATTACATCATCGCCACGGACCAATAGGAGCTCAGAGATGTTTTGAAACCGAAGTGAACGTTTCCGGAAGTTTGTTTCAAACGCCTGAAAAAGCTCCAAACGAACTTGGCTTTGGCCTGATGTTGTTCAGGGTGATTTGGCTGAAGTATATCGGGGTCTCAGTAAACTGGTGTCTTCTGTGTGTGTGTGTCTCTTCCAGTAATCTCACTGAGTTGTGTGTTGTTGTTTCTAACGCTGCCTGTGCTGTAGGATTGCTTGCTGCAGAAAGTAGGTATCCCAGTAGCCTTTGCTTGCCACCCAAACAACACCTTCACCTTCACCTTCATCTGTTGTCCTGCATGTGTCTGAGTGCTGTCATCGTCTTCCACTGAAACACTTGATCAAGCGCGACTCAAGACAATATAAACCACGATTCCTCTCATTTCCTGCACACACACACACACACACACACACACACACACACACACGCGTGTTGAGCTTCAGGAGCGGCTCAGCGGCTTCAGGGCTTCCATGACGTGTCCGTTTCTGTGTTCATGCACATTCACAGAGTGTGAGCAGTGAGCTGGTGTGTGTGGCTGATGTGTGTGTGTGTGTGTGTGTGTTCAGGGGCCGTGTCTCAGGTGCTGGACAGTCTGGAGGAGATCCATGCACTGACGGACTGCAGTGAGAAAGATCTGGACTTCCTGCACAGCGTCTTCCAGGACCAACATCTGCACACACTGCTGGATGTGAGTTCACACACACACACACACACACACACACACACACACACACACACACACACACACGCACACACACACACACACACACACACTAACCCTACCCCTAAACCTACCAATCTCTCACCCTCACACACACACACACACACACACACACACACACACACACACACACACACACACACACACTCACTCATCACTGAATCTGGAGAACCAGACGATCCGGCAGGGTTGTACAGAAGCCTGTGTCATCATGATGATGATGATGATGATGATGATGATGGAAAATAAAGTCGAGGCATCAGCTGCACACAGCAGGAGTTTTGAAGACGGCACATTTGACTAGCGTCTAGACAGTGGGTAGAGTGTGTGTGTGTGTCACTACATGACAAGATTCATGAGAGTCTGACACACGCCTCCGCCAATCAAACTTACTGTAATTTAATGGATGATTAATAATTAAACAGACAAACAATATGCAGGATTAGCTTATAAACGTGTTTCTGTCACATGATTTCCTCTCTTTATTTTAAATGTGAGTGAGTGAGTGTGTGATTGTGTGTGTGTGTGTGTGTTAGAGAGAGATTGATGTGTGTGTGTGAGTGAGTGTGTGTGTGTGTGTGAGAGAGATTGATGTGTGTGAGTGATTGAGTGTGTTTGTGAGTGTGTGTGATGGTTTGTGTGTGTGAGTGTGTGTGTGTGATGGTTTGTGTGTGTGAGTGTGTGTGTGTGAGAGATTGATGTGAGTGAGTGAGTGAGTGTGTGTGTGTGTGATTGTTTGTGTGAGTGTGTGTGTGTGTGTGTTAGAGAGAGATTGATGTGTGTGAGTGAGTGAGTG
The DNA here is from genome assembly GCA_021554675.1 of Leuciscus idus. Classification (NCBI taxonomy): domain Eukaryota; kingdom Metazoa; phylum Chordata; class Actinopteri; order Cypriniformes; family Leuciscidae; genus Leuciscus; species Leuciscus idus. The sequence continues at coordinate 495,353 of CM038631.1, read as the reverse complement.
AGTGAGTGTGATTGTGTGTGTGTGTGTGTGTGTGAGAGATTGATGTGTGTGTGTTTCTGGTTGATGGTCATGTGACTGATGAACTGAACTGACTGTGTTTCAGCTGTATGATAAGATCAACACCCGCTCGTCGCCTCAGATCAGGAATCCTCCCAGCGACGCCGTCCAGAGAGCCAAAGAGGTGTGTGAGACACACACACACACACACACACACACACACACACACACACACACACACACACACACACACACACACACAGCCGAGTGCTGCTCGATGAATACACACTCGTGCTAATGATCATCTCTGTGTTTAATGGATCAGAGCACAAGTGTTTATCTTGAAACAGCCAATCACAGTCTGGATTGATTTTAATATGATGCTCTTTAATGACTAACCAGTGCCAGTGACTCTGAAATAACACAATCATGTGACCAATGACATTATTAATAATAGTCGCAACAAATAATGGCGCACTTGTTCATTTGCATTGAAGCAATAGTGAAGATTAAAAAGCATTTGGTGAACAGAAGGTGTTTCCAGCATCCACATGTTCCTGCATGATCTGTGCTCCTGAAACACACGTTTGATGATGAGGATGAAGGAGGAAGGGAGGAGCTTAGATACACACTACCGTTCACAAGTTTGGGGTCAGTAAGATTTTTTTTATGTTTTTAAAAGAAGTGTCTTATGCTCACCAAGGCTGCGTTTATTTGATTAAAAAACAATTCATTTTTTTATTTTAACTTTTTTTTTTTTTTTACTTTTAATAAAAAAAAAATTATAATCACAACTAATATTGTGAAATATTATGACAATTTAAAATGACTGTTTTCTATTTTAATGTATTTTAAAATGTAATTTATTCCTGTGATCAAAGCTGAATTTTCAGCATCATTACTCCAGTCTTCAGTGTCACATGATCCTTCACAAATCACTCTAATATGATGATTTATGATCAAGAAACATTTATGATTATTATCAGTGATGAAAACAGTTGTACAATATTTTTTTCAAAATTCTTTGATGAACAGAAAGTTCAAACAGCATTTATTTAAAATAGAATCTTTTCTAACATTATAAATATCTTTACTGTAACTTTTGATCAGTTTAACTCATCCTTGATGAATAAAAGTATTGATTTATTTTATTTCTTTCCCCAAAAATAAAATTAAAACTCTTACTGACTGTGTTTAATGTTACAAAAGCTTTAGATTTCAGATTAATGCAGTTCTTTTGAACTTCTATTCATCAAAGAATTTTGAAATAAAAAAGTAAATAACTGCTTTCAACACTGATAATAATCATAAATGTTTCTTGATCAGTAAATCATCATATTAGAGTGATTTGTGAAGGATCATGTGACACTGAAGACTGGAGTAATGATGCTGAAAATTCAGCTTTGATCACAGGAATAAATTACACTTTACTATATATTCACATAGAAAACAGATGATTTACATTAGAATAATATTTCACAATATTTCTGTCTTTGTTTGTATTTTTAATCAAATAAATGCAGCCTTGGTGAGCAGGAGACACTTCTTTTAAAAACATTATCTTACTGACCCCAAACTTTTGAACAGTAGTGTATATATACGAGCTGTGATGTACATATTATTTTAATTTGTTTTGGCCAGTAGAAGTTCTGAATGGCCGGTAACTTAAACATGTAGAAGCCAAATTAGCCGGTGAGTGAAAAAGTAGATTTCAAACCCTGGCTGTGAGTGTGAATGGTGTTTCCAGCTTCAGAGCTCATGTTTAAATATAGTTGTGATCTTGCATTGATGTGATGTGATGTTGGTGTGTGTGCAGGTGCTGGAGACGCTCTCCTGTTACTCGGAGAACATGGAGGCCAAAGAGCTGAAGAGAATCCTCACACAGCCGCACTTCATGGTGAGTCGCAGCGCTGGAGTCAAACCACAGCGGTTTCGAGATCAGTCACTCAGATGCTTCACACACACCAGCTTCACACTCGTCTCTCTGCAGTCACTCATGTTGCACACACACTTACGGTCAGGGTCACAGAACCTCCAGCTCATGTTTCACACCACAATCAGTCGCATGATAATTCACTGGATTTTGTGTTTTCTTATCAGTTCATGTTTAACCTGTGAACTCTTATTACTGTAATACAGTCATGAAACTCAAACCAGACATTTATTATTAAAACCAGCTTTATATTCACTAGCATGAGGAATACGTGAAAGGCTTTACTGAAGTACTTGTGTGATACTCCGTTTAACCCTCTGGTGCTCTTCACGTGTTTTTTTTTATTTCAATGAAATTAATGTACTATATTTTAGTTTGATGATGTTTTTTTATTTAATATTTTTTATACTAATTTATATTTACACAGTAGTTATAATCCATTTATTCACTTTTTGAGCATAGACCTGAAAATAAAATTTCAAACTTAAATTGTGGTAAATCTTGAATGCTTTAGAGCAGGGGTCTCCAACACGTCGCTCGCGAGCTACCAGCTACCAGCCGTTCACATATCACGTCTTTTGCGCGCTCAAGTTCGCTATTTCAAATAGTTGAAGCGACGCGCTCATTTTTCCAGGCGCAGCGAGTTAACATGAAGGATGGGAGTGCACCCAAACACTACGGGTGGTTTTATTCTTCTCCGTAAATAAATCTTTTTTTCGGTGGTGGAAAACCATTAGCTACTAAAACTTTGTCATTGTGGAGAGCGCAGTGCACGGTTGCATAGCAACGACAGACGCAACAGGAAAATCGGACCGAATTTTACTATTAATAATAAAAGATAAGCTAATGTGCATTGTAAATGTCAGTGATTTATCTTTTTTGACTCATTCTTTTTATAAAAACTTTTTTGTCAAAACTTTATTTGAACTTGTACATGTTAGTAGATAACATGTTGCAAAACACTCCTTTAAAATCTGGCCATCATTTTTAATGTTATTATTTTAATGTTTATGTAAACAAAAAGTGCATATAAGTTTATTTGTTATTTGCTGATTTTCGACATAAAACTTGGTGAATTGATTTCATTGTGTAGTATTAGTACTTTTTGAACAGGATTCTGTGATAACCGTGATCATTTTGGTCACTATAATCATGAAATGAAATTTTCATGCCATTTCAACTCTAGTTATCATGTACTATAAAATCAACTATAATTATGTGTTTTTACAGTATAATATGCAAAGTACAATTTTCTATAATTTTTTTTATTTTTTATCTCTGATTCTGTTCTTTTCTCTGACATTTAAGGGTGACATATAGGCCAACAAAAACTCTTTTAGGTCTAAAACAGTTTGGATAGTTGTTAATATGAGAGTTATGAGACATTATTTAAGATATTTAATTGTTGTATTACATGAGTAGCTCTCGACCACTTTCATTTTTAAAAAGTAGCTCTCAAATGAAAAAAGGTTGGAGACCCCTGCTTTAGAGTGACAGACTGAAGTTTGATCTCTTCAAAGACGACACTTGGCAGATTATTGCCTAAAGTTAGAAAAGTTTTAAAAAGTCAACTTGAAAAATGCACAAAAATACTATTTTCAATTTTTATATGAAATCTATATTTTTATTGACCAAAGAGCACCCGAGGGTTAAATAGTTTAACTGTAATGGGGTTAAAATATTTAATTGTCATTGAAATAATGTTGCAATGCAAAAACTATTTTGATGGTCCTTTTGAACGTGCTGTTGACTGTAAGTAACTTAGCAACTATACATCAACTAACACTGTCAGAGTATAATAGACAGTATGAATAGACTGTAGATATAGATAGATATATAGATATTCTACTGACTATAAATAACTCTGCAACTATATCCCAACTTATTCTAACCCTACCAGTGCACTAATACTCTACTAACACTCTAATGAGAGTGTACTTTACACACTCTGACTCTCACTAATACTCTACTAACACTCTAATGAGAGTGTACTTTACACACTCTGACTCTCACTAATACTCTACTAACACTCTAATGAGAGTTTACTTTACACACTCTGACTCTCACTAATACTCTACTAACACTCTAATGAGAGTGTACTTTACACACTCTGACTCTCACTAATACTCTACTAACACTCTAATGAGAGTTTACTTTGCACACTCTGACTCTCACTAATACTCTACTAACACTCTAATGAGAGTGTACTTTACACACTCTGACTCTCACTAATACTCTACTAACACTCTAATGAGAGTGTACTTTACACACTCTGACTCTCACTAATACTCTACTAACACTCTAATGAGAGTTTACTTTACACACTCTGACTCTCACTAATACTCTACTAACACTCTAATGAGAGTTTACTTTACACACTCTGACTCTCACTAATACTCTACTAACACTCTAATGAGAGTTTACTTTACACACTCTGACTCTCACTAATACTCTACTAACACTCTAATGAGAGTGTACTTTACACACTCTGACTCTCACTAATACTCTACTAACACTCTAATGAGAGTTTACTTTACACACTGACTCTCACTAATACTCTACTAACACTCTAATGAGAGTTTACTTTACACACTGTAAAGTAAACCTGACTCTCACTAATAATCCTTCTTTCTTTCTTTCTTTCTTTCTTTCTTTCTTTCTTTCTTTCTTTCTTTCTTTCTTTCTTTCTTTCTAACTAATCAATCTTTTTTCTTTCTGTCTTACTCATCTATCTTTCTTTCTAACTAATCAGTCTTTCTTTCTTTCATTCTAAATAATCTTTCTTTCTTTCTTTCTTTTTAACTAATCCATCTTTCTTTCTAACTAACTAATCCACCATACTTTCTTTCTTTCTTTCTTTCTTTCTTTCTTTCTTTCTTTCTTTCTTTCTTTCTTTCTTTCTTTCTTTCTAACTAATATATCTTTCTTTCTTTCTTTCTTTCTTTCTTTCTAATCCATCTTTCTTTCTAACTATTCTTTCTTTCTTTCTTTCTTTCTTTTTAACTAATCCATCTTTCTTTCTTTCTAACTAACTAATCCATCTTTCTTTATTTTTAACTAACTAATCTATCTTTCTTTCTTTCTTTCTTTCTTTCTCTTCTAACTAATCTTTCTCTTTCTTTCTTTCTTTCTTTCTTTTTTCTAACTAATCTTTCTTTCTCTTTCTTTCTTTTTTCTAACTAATCAATTTTTCTTTCTCTCTTACTAATCTATCTTTCTTTCTTTCTTTCTTTCTTTCTTTCTTTCTTTCTTTCTTTCTAACTAATCAGTCTTTCTTTCATTCTAACTAATCTGTTTTTCTTTCTATCTTTTTAACTAATCCACCATTCATTCTTTTTCTTTTTTCTTTCTTTATACCTAATATTTTTCTTTCTTTCTTTCTTTCTTTCTTTCTTTCTTTCTTTCTTTCTTTCTTTCTTTCTT
>CM038631.1:470000-477500 GCA_021554675.1 Leuciscus idus | reverse complement strand
ATCTGTCCAGACAGTCTCCTGCTAACGGACACTCCAGCGTCACCAGCTCCATCTTAGTAAGACAACAGTCTACAGAGAGTCCTACAAAACCACAGCACAATGCATTATGGGTTCATATGGTTAGATGAAAGCTTAGACTCTTTTCTTGCAGTACTGTGGATTGTAAACACTGTGATGTTAAAGGGAAAGGTCACCCAAAAATGAAAATCTATAATCAGTTAGTTTCCTCATGTCGCTACAAACCCATAAGCTGATCAATGTTTATATGTGAAGAGAAGCATAAATTAAAACTGTTGATCGTATAAAGCGATCGTGTCTCTTCAGAAGCTCTGCATTAAACCGCTCCATTCTTATGGGTTTATTTGACCATCCCTTTAGTTTTTTGGATGAAGAGACTTTCAATTAGAAATACCTTTATGAATGAAAGTCTTACGTAAAGTAATTTCATTTTTGGGTGAAAAAACCCATAATTGTATGTTTTAACAGTTTGAGGGCGTTTTCAGACCTGTAGATCATTTGCTTTGTTCCCAAATATGGATGTAATTTGTTACAATGTTGCATTTTCTTCTCGGTTTGGTTCGCTTTCACAAGGCAACATCTCAAAGCGTAACAAAATCTGTTTATTCAAGTCACATGTGAGTCAAACTGTGCTCTTATTGGTCAGTTTCCTCCAGTGACACATTCTCTCCGCGAGTTTATTGCCGCTCTAACTGACCAATTATATTAATTATATTAACTGTGATAATAACTAATGCGTTCACTCACAGAATCAGACACTGCTGCTATTATATAACACATTTCCCGTTCTGAATTATGATAGCGCTTGGTTTGTTAGTCTGTTGGGTCGGATTGCTTTCTCACCTCAACCGAAGCTCAATCTAAACTCAACCTAAATTCAACCTAAACTCAACCTAAATTCAACCGAAGCTCAACCGAAGCTCAATCTAAACTCAACCTAAATTCAACCTAAACTCAACCGAAGCTCAACCGAAACTCAACTGAAGCTCAACCTAAATTCAACCGAAACTCAACCGAAGCTCAACCTAAATTCAACCTAAACTCATCCTAAACTCAACCGAAGCTCAACCTAAACTCAACCGAAGCTCAACTGAAGCTCAACCTAAATTCAACCGAAACTCAACCTAAATTCAACCGAAGCTCAACCTAAATTCAACTGAAGCTCAACCTAAATTTAACCTAAACTCAACCGAAGCTCAACCTAAACTCAACCGAAGCTCAACCTAAATTCAACTGAAGCTCAACCTAAATTCAACCTAAACTCAACCGAAGCTCAACCTAAACTCAACTGAAGCTCAACCTAAATTCAACCGAAGCTCAACCTAAACTCAACCGAAGCTCAACCTAAACTCAACCGAAGCTCAACCTAAATTCAACTGAAGCTCAACCTAAATTCAACCTAAACTCAACCTAAACTCAACCGAAGCTCAACCTAAACTCAACTGAAGCTCAACCTAAATTCAACCTAAACTCAACCTAAACTCAACCGAAGCTCAACCTAAACTCAACTGAAGCTCAACCTAAATTCAACCGAAGCTCAACCTAAATTCAACCGAAGCTCAACCTAAATTCAACCGAAGCTCAACCTAAATTCAACTGAAGCTCAACCTAAATTCAACCTAAACTCAACCTAAACTCAACCGAAGCTCAACCTAAACTCAACCGAAGCTCAACCTAAATTCAACTGAAGCTCAACCTAAATTCAACCTAAACTCAACCTAAACTCAACCGAAGCTCAACCTAAACTCAACCGAAGCTCAACCTAAATTCAACTGAAGCTCAACCTAAATTCAACTGAAACTCAACCGAAACTCAACCGAAGCTCAACTGAAGCTCAACCTAAATTCAACCAAAACTCAACCTAAATTAAACCGAAACTCAACCTAAATTCAACTGAAGCTCAACCTAAACTCAACCTAAATTCAACCGAAGCTCAACCTAAATTCAACCTAAGCTCAACCTAAACTCAACTGAAGCTCAACCTAAATTCAACCGAAGCTCAACCTAAACTCAACCGAAGCTCAACCTAAACTCAACCGAAGCTCAACCTAAATTCAACTGAAGCTCAACCTAAATTCAACCTAAACTCAACCGAAGCTCAACCTAAACTCAACTGAAGCTCAACCTAAATTCAACCTAAACTCAACCTAAACTCAACCGAAGCTCAACCTAAACTCAACTGAAGCTCAACCTAAATTCAACCGAAGCTCAACCTAAATTCAACCGAAGCTCAACCTAAATTCAACCGAAGCTCAACCTAAATTCAACTGAAGCTCAACCTAAATTCAACCTAAACTCAACCTAAACTCAACCGAAGCTCAACCTAAACTCAACCGAAGCTCAACCTAAATTCAACTGAAGCTCAACCTAAATTCAACCTAAACTCAACCTAAACTCAACCGAAGCTCAACCTAAACTCAACCGAAGCTCAACCTAAATTCAACTGAAGCTCAACCTAAATTCAACTGAAACTCAACCGAAACTCAACCGAAGCTCAACTGAAGCTCAACCTAAATTCAACCAAAACTCAACCTAAATTAAACCGAAACTCAACCTAAATTCAACTGAAGCTCAACCTAAACTCAACCTAAATTCAACCGAAGCTCAACCTAAATTCAACCTAAGCTCAACCGAAGCTCAACTGAAGCTCAACCTAAATTCAACCGAAACTCAACCTAAATTCAACTGAAACTCAACTGAAGCTCAACTTAAACTCAACCTAAATTCAACTGAAGCTCAACCTAAACTCAACCGAAGCTCAACCTAAACTCAACCGAAGCTCAGCTGAAGCTCAACCTAAACTTAAGCTAAATTCAACCTAAACTCAACTGAAGCTCAACCTAAACTTAACCTAAATTCAACCTAAACTCAACTGAAGCTCAACCTAAACTTAACCTAAATTCAACCTAAACTCAACTGAAGCTCAACCTAAACTCAATCTAAACTCAACCTAAGCTCAATTGAAGCTCAAGTGAAGCTCAACCTAAACTTAACCTAAACTCAACCGAAGCTCAGCTGAAGCTCAACCTAAACTTAACCTAAATTTAACCTAAACTCAACTGAAGCTCAACCTAAACTCAACCTAAATTCAACCTAAACTCAACTGAAGCTCATCCTAAACTTAAGCTAAATTTAACCTAAACTCAACTGAAGCTCAACTTAAACTCAACCTAAATTCAACTGAAGCTCAACCTAAACTCAACCGAAGCTCAACCTAAACTCAACCGAAGCTCAGCTGAAGCTCAACCTAAACTTAACCTAAATTCAACCTAAACTCAACTGAAGCTCAACCTAAACTTAACCTAAATTCAACCTAAACTCAACTGAAGCTCAACCTAAACTTAACCTAAATTCAACCTAAACTCAATCTAAACTCAACCTAAGCTCAACTGAAGCTCAAGTGAAGCTCAACCTAAACTTAACCTAAACTCAACCGAAGCTCAGCTGAAGCTCAACCTAAACTTAACCTAAATTTAACCTAAACTCAACTGAAGCTCAACCTAAACTCAACCTAAATTCAACCTAAACTCAACTGAAGCTCATCCTAAACTTAAGCTAAATTTAACCTAAACTCAACTGAAGCTCAACCTAAACTCAACCTAAATTCAACCTAAACTCAACTGAAGCTCAACCTAAATTCAACTGAAGCTCAACTGAAGCTCAACCGAAGCTCAACTGAAGCTCATCCGAAGCTCAACTGAAGCTCAACCTAAACTCAACCCGAAACTCAACCGAAGCTCAACCGAACCAGTGTGATTGCCGTGTTCATATATGCCTAAGCGAACCGAACTAAGGGAGAGAACGCACACCAGGTTCTGAAAAACATGTCAAGTGTGAAAACGCCCCGAGCCGTCAGTTTTTTCAAACACAGAACATTTATATTTGAAACTGAAAGTTAGCAATTGAACAGTTTATAAAGAAATCTTGTCTATGCAGGATCTGCCATCAACTATTCAGCCCAAAGGAAGACAGGTGAGAGTCCGTGTTGCTGATCACATGAGTGTGTGTGTGTGTGTGTGTGTGTCAGCTGCACGACCTGAAGATCTGTTCACACTGAGAACCACCTGACAATGTGACGCGAACCGTACAACATACTGTCTCTGAGAAACGTTCACATCCCTGAACCAAAGCGAATCTCTGGAGTTTTCAAATATTTTTCTGCTGTGATTATGCGAGTAATCCCGAGTCCTGCACTCTCATTGGCTGCTGAAAGCTTCAGAAAATCAGATATTTAATATCAGTCAGGGTTTTTTTTTTTTTTGCATCACTTTGTCAACGTGTGATTTTTGTTTTGTTTTTTTGAATGCATATTTCCTCTTGTGTTAGTGTTGGGTGTGAATTGGCCTTTGATTCATCCGACTGCTTTAAAATGCGGTTCCTGCAACATCCTGCCATTTCCTGTCCATGTTAGGTCTGTTCTACTGCATGATGTGTGTGTGTGTGTGTGTGTGTGTGTGATGATTTCAAACCCTTAGATCTCCAGACCTGCAGTCAAGGATAAAATGTTTCGGAAGGTGAGTTTCTCGGACCCAGTAGAGCCCAGTTCGACCCACAGACCCGGATTCATTTCCCATCTTTGATTCTGAGTCTCCCATCAGGCTTTGCTTCTCTAGTTGGTGCTTTAGACTCCCAGCTTCCCATAGTGGCGGTTCATACACTAACCCTCCTGTGGTACGATTGGCTCCTCCCCCCTCAGATGATTGGCTTCTTAGACACGCCCATGCTGTCCGTCAGTGGGGTTTGCTCACATCTGATTGGTTGACTGTGTGTGTGTGTGTGCCGTCACATTATAACTAGGGCTGTCTGTTCATGTTCATGCTGATGTTTATGTGGCTGAAATTCAACAACACAATGCAGTGAAAGTCTATCGATTGATTTACTCATTTAATGCTGTAATGCCTTTGATCTTCTCCTGGCACAATAAATGATTCATGTAATTAATTCCTATAAAATGTTCAGTTGATTGACAGCCCTAATTATAATCGGTTCTTGTTTAACCTGTTAACTGATCTCAGATCTGATCTTAACTGGCTGTAGTTCATCAATGCTTTACAGAACATTTACAGAGACGTTTAGAAGATTATTGCAGAATCACTTCAACAAATGAAATTGTTAAAAAGTTACAGAAGTTTAATTGAACTGTAAAGCTAAATATTATGCTAATAAATATTTTACTAAATCATTTGGGCCGTAAAATTGCTATAAAATCGAAGCATGGTCAAAACAACTTGTATTCCATATTTAAAGTTGATATCACACAAATTGAGTCGCTAAAAGGTTTTTAAAGTACCGTTTCCATGGTAACGCGTTTTCAAATCTTTTCACAGGAAGAATTTTCCGTTTAAGCTTCACATTGATGTTTTCCCGACACGTTGTGATCTGTTGTGTGCAGATTTACGTGCGAGCGCAGTTCGAGTACGATCCCGCTAAAGACGATCTGATTCCCTGTAAAGAGGCCGGGATCCGCTTCCGAGTCGGTGACATCATCCAGATCATCAGCAAAGACGATCACAACTGGTGGCAGGGAAAACTGGAGAACACCAAGAACGGCACAGCAGGACTCATTCCCTCACCAGAGCTGCAGGAGTGGTGAGACACACACACACACACACACACACACACACACACACACACACACATCACCAGAGCTGCAGGAGTGGTGACACACACACACACACACACACACACACACACACACACACACACACACACACACACACACACATCACATCACATCACCAGAGCTGCAGGAGTGGTGAGACACACACACACACACACACACACATCACCAGAGCTGCAGGAGTGGTGACACACACACACACACACACACACACATCACATCAGGGCCGCGGGAAGAGGTTTTAGGTTGGGGGTGCTGATTTTTGGGGGGGGGGGGGCGGGGGGATAGGGGCGTCACCACTTTTGAATAAGAAACAATATCAAGACTATAAAACTCCTCAAAAAACGCGCACACACTCAAACCTGACTGCACATCACATTTTTGACTTTATTGATTCTGCTTTTATTCCGGAGTCCCTTTTATTTTATTGCTCCGGAGTCGCATATCAGTCACAAAATGCGCCACGGGGAAGAAAAAAACATCTATAGCCTAAATCGCACTGGACTAAGTCGCATTTTTTTAGAAATTTATTTCACAAAAAATAAATAAAAAAATGTTACAGACAGTTCTCCGTTACGGACGTGAGCGCTCTAAAGCGGCACTAAAATAATGTTTTAAAACTTTCACAGAGACCTCAAACTGAAAGCACAAAGCCTGTCTTTAAATTTAATTTCGTTTTGTATTAATTGTATCTTAATTTTAATCGATGTTTCATCAACAAATTGTCTGGATTTAATAAGAAGTAGCCTAAATATAGGCTATTAGAAAATAAATAATCAGGATACGGAGGCGCTGGCGAACCTGGAGCTCGTCTCATAAATGAAACTCAGCGTAGGCCTATAAGGTAGCCTATTGCCTCACAGACCTGAGACATATAGATAGCTTGAAATGTCTACTTTTAAGCAGAACAATTCAAAACGAAAGAAAACAGACTGCGCTGCTTATGTAATTCGTATGAAATGTGCATTTCTCTCTGGCGCTGCGAAGATCGCGAGTCGTCAACTTCATCTGTCTAGCCGACACTGACATAAAAAAATAACTGTTTTATTAGTAAACAATTAAAATGTCTCCTGCTATATTTTACATATTTGCCTTTTCCTTACAAAACACTGACAGTGGGGTTTTTGACGTTTTTTTTTTTTGAGCAGCTGCGGACAAATTCTTTCGACACACACACACACACACACACACAATATTAACACTCTGCGCTTATGTTTTAAAAAGATAATTGAACATATAAATAACTATTTTTAAATAGCCCACTTAAAGTGTTTAATACAAATAAATGACTAAATGCAAAAAATTTATACATTTTAATGAACAAACATATGCGTTGCATTTACAATTCTGTGAAAACAGGGGGTGCTGCAGCACCCCCAGCACCCCCACTTCCCGCGGCCCTGCATCACATCACCAGAGCTGCAGGAGTGGTGACACACACACACACACACACACACACACACACACACACACACACACACACACACACACACACACACACACACATCACATCACCAGAGCTGCAGGAGTGGTGAGACACACACACACACAGACACACACACACACACACACACACACACACACACACACACACACACATCACCAGAGCTGCAGGAGTGGTGACACACACACACACACACACACACACACACACACACACACACACACACACATCACATCACATCACCAGAGCTGCAGGAGTGGTGAGACACACACACACACACACACACACACACACATCACCAGAGCTGCAGGAGTGGTGACACACACACACACACACACACACACACACACACACACACACACACACACACACACACACACATCACATCACATCACCAGAGCTGCAGGAGTGGTGAGAC
>CM038631.1:455000-465000 GCA_021554675.1 Leuciscus idus | reverse complement strand
TGATCAGATGTGCCTTTCGTTTAGACGGCGACGGCGTTTTTGGGGCTTAAAAACGCAAAAAAGTGAAACCATCCTCCAGAGTGGAAATCTTAAAAACGCTCCACCGTCGCGTCGGTGCGTTCACACCGGACGCGCGAGTGATTTCAATGTTAAGTCAATGCAAAGATGTTTTCTCTGCAGACCTCTTAACCAGCTCTTAACGCCTGCGATGTAACGCCACATTTTCTTTGAAGGTGTCCTCCTCTAAAAGTGTCCGCCGTCCGTGTGAAACAGTATGCTATTTTTATTTACCCGCCACGGTGGCCGGTAGGTGAAGCGAGTTTACCCGCCACAACACAAAATCACCCGCATTTGGCTGGTGGCGGGTGCTAATTTCCATCCCTGAAATACACACACATGCATGTATATACTGTATATATATTTATACATAATTTATACTTTATATAAATATAAATATTTTATATATTAATAACACATTATATATTTCTTAAATATATACATGTATGTGTGTGTATTTATACATAGGCTACAAAATAATTATACACAGCACACACTCATGTATTATGTAAACACAAACTTTTATTTTGGATGCGATTAATCGGCATAGCCTTTATCACTGGATCGAATACTATGAAACTCATCATATCCCAGAAGGAGGAGCTCAACTGTCCTCATGAAGTGAGTTTGGAGGAAAAGCATGTTATTAAATGTCGTCTTTTGTTGGACAAGAGGTTGAGACTCAAACTCGCAGTGTTTTCAGAGTGAGCAGCGTTTACTGAGCCGTACGTCACTGACAAGCTGCACATAACTAATAATCACAGCCTTTGCCAGTTCATAATTGCGATGTGCCAAATCAGTAAAAGCGGGTTAGTTGTGGTTAATCGTGCAGCCCTAACCATCACTCGTCATCATTTACTTGCTCTGAACACGCATGAGCACAGAAACACACAGAATGTGCTGCACTTTATTCCATCATTCTGCAGGTTTTATTGTAAAAGAGCAGCATGAACATTCTGCTAAGCGTCTCAATGATGAGTAAATGAGGACAGAATCTTCTAGTCAAAGCATTAAAGTATCTCACGCAACATTTGTTTCATTAAAAGACGTTTTAAAGCACACCCAGAATTCATCTCGGCATGTCTCATCACATTTAGATGGAGTGACATCATTTCCTGTGTCACGTCCCTCCATGCGCGTCACTCACTCGCTGATCCAGCTCTCTCTTTCCTCCAGTCTTTGACCAACTAGATCTGGTGACGTATGAAGAGGTGGTGAAGCTGCCCGCGTTCAAGAGGAAAACGCTGGTGCTGCTGGGTAAGAGATCGGACTCAAAGCTGCTTCACAACAACACAATCAATGATGGAAACATCAGATATGAGACTAATTCAGATTCGGCTGTAAAGACAATAGAGTCATTATTCAATGGACAGGGAATGTTCTCAGAACAAGGGTCTCTTTAAAGTTATGAACAAACGTTCTTCCAGTAACGTTAATATAACGTTCGTTCAGAGTAATCTGGTCTTTAATAATGTTTTTAGAAGATTAGCACAAAAACATTATTTATACATTGATCATGGAACGGAAACAGTTGGACTTTCATCTAACATTTAAATGTTGGTACTTGTTTCAGAAAACATTCAAAAGTAACAATCAGAGAACATTCAAAAGTAACGTTCAGAGAACATTCAACAGTAACAATCAGAGAACATTCAAAAGTAACGTTCAGAAAACATTCAAAAGTAACGTTCAGAGAACATTCAACAGTAACAATCAGAGAACATTCAAAAGTAACGATCAGAGAACATTCAAAAGTAACGTTCAGAAACCATTCAAAAGTAACGTTCAGAGAACATTCAACAGTAACGCTCAGAGAACATTCAAAAGTAACGTTCAGAGAACATTCAAAAGTAACGTTCAGAGAACATTCAAAAGTAACGTTCAGAAAACATTCAAAAGTAACGTTCAGAAAACATTCAAAAGTAACGCTCAGAGAACATTCAAAAGTAACATTCAGAGAACATTCAAAAGTAACGTTCAGAAAACATTCAAAAGTAACGTTCAGAGAACATTCAAAAGTAACGTTCAGAGAACATTCAAAAGTAACGTTAAGGGAACATTCAACAGTAACGCTCAGAGAACATTCAACAGTAACGCTCAGAGAACATTCAAAAGTAACGCTCAGAGAACATTCAAAAGTAACGTTCAGAAAACATTCAAAAGTAACGTTCAGAAAACATTCAAAAGTAACGTTCAGAGAACATTCAAAAGTAACGTTCAGAGAACATTCAACAGTAACGTTCAGAGAACATTCAACAGTAACGTTCAGAGAACATTCAAAAGTAACGTTCAGAGAACATTCAAAAGTAACGTTCAGAGAACATTCAAAAGTAACAATCAGAGAACATTCAAAAGTAACGATCAGAGAACATTCAAAAGTAACGTTCAGAGAACATTCAAAAGTAACGTTCAGAGAACATTCAACAGTAACAATCAGAGAACATTCAAAAGTAACGTTCAGAGAACATTCAAAAGTAACGTTCAGAGAACATTCAACAGTAACAATCAGAGAACATTCAAAATGAACGTTCAGAGAACATTCAAAAGTAACGTTCAGAGAACATTCAAAAGTAACGATCAGAGAACATTCAAAAGTAACGTTCAGAGAACATTCAAAAGTAACGTTCAGAGAACATTCAAAAGTAACGTTCAGAAAACATTCAAAAGTAACATTCAGAAAACATTCAAAAGTAACGCTCAGAGAACATTCAAAAGTAACATTCAGAGAACATTCAAAAGTAACGTTCAGAGAACATTCAACAGTAACGTTCAGAGAACATTCAACAGTAACAATCAGAGAACATTCAAAATGAACGTTCAGAGAACATTCAAAAGTAACGCTCAGAAAACATTCAAAAGTAACGCTCAGAGAACATTCAAAAGTAACGTTCAGAAAACATTCAAAAGTAACGTTCAGAAAACATTCAAAAGTAACGTTCAGAGAACATTCAACAGTAACGTTCAGAGAACATTCAACAGTAACAATCAGAGAACATTCAAAATGAACGTTCAGAGAACATTCAAAAGTAACGTTCAGAGAACATTCAAAAGTAACGTTCAGAGAACATTCAAAAGTAACGATCAGAGAACATTCAAAAGTAACGATCAGAGAACATTCAAAAGTAACGTTCAGAGAACATTCAAAAGTAACGATCAGAGAACATTCAAAAGTAACGTTCAGAGAACATTCAAAAGTAACGTTCAGAGAACATTCAACAGTAACGTTCAGAGAACATTCAACAGTAACGTTCAGAGAACATTCAACAGTAACAATCAGAGAACATTCAAAATGAACGTTCAGAGAACATTCAAAAGTAACGTTCAGAGAACATTCAAAAGTAACGTTCAGAGAACATTCAAAAGTAACGATCAGAGAACATTCAAAAGTAATGTTCCCATAATATTTGAAGAATGATACAATGGAATGTTTCCTTAATGTTCACATAAAGAAGTTTTTAGATGATTTTAGATGTTTTGAGTATTCAGAGATCGTGTGTATGTGTGTGTGTGTGTGCGTGTGTGTGTCCGCAGGCGCTCACGGAGTCGGCCGGAGACACATCAAGAACACTCTTATCGCCAAACACCCCGACAGATTCGCGTATCCCATCCCACGTAAGACTCGCTCCATCATTCGCACGATTGACCCGCATGACCCTCATGTGCGACTGACCGCTCACACACATCTCCCTAACAGACACGACCAGACCTCCGAAGAAGGACGAGGAGAACGGGAAGAACTACTTCTTCGTGTCACATGACCAGATGATGCAGGACATCTCCAACAACGATTACCTGGAGTACGGCAGCCACGAGGATGCCATGTACGGCACGCGCCTGGAGACAATCCGGCAGATCCACGAGCAGGGCCTGGTGGCGATCCTGGACGTGGAGCCGCAGGTACGGGCCGGCCTGGATCCTCCCGCTGTCTCCCCGAGCGCTTCTGACGAGCTTGCGTTGTGTTCACAGGCGCTGAAGGTTCTGCGGACGGCTGAGTTTGCGCCGTATGTCGTGTTCATCGCGGCGCCAACCATCACTCCCGCCATGACCGAGGTAAATCACACACACAAACACACACTCTCTCACACAGACACACCACTCACACACACACTCACACTCTCACGCTCACAAACACGCACACACACACACTCACTCACTCACTCACTTTCACACTCACACACACTCACAATCACTCACTCGCTCACACTCGCTCACACTCACTCTCACATACTCACTCTCACTCTCACACTCGCTCACTCTCACACTCGCTCACTCTCACACTCACTCTCTCACACTCACTCACTCTCTCACACTCACTCACACACTCACTCCCTCCCTCTCACTCTCTCTCACTCTCACTCTCACTCACACTCGCTCACTCTCACTCACTCTCTCACTCTCACACTCGCTCACTCTCACTTACTCACTCCCTCTAACACTCTCACGCACACTCACTCTCACTTACTCAATCACTTACTCAATCACTCACTCACTCACTCACTCTCTCTCACTTACTCACTCTCTCTCTCACTCTCACTCACTCATTCACTCTCACTCAAACTCACTCACTCTCACACTCACTCTCACTCACTCACACTCACTCTCTCACACACTCACACTCTCTCATTCACTCACTCTCACACTCACTCACACACACACACACACACTCACTCTCACTCACACTCACTCACTCTCACACACTCTCACTCACACTCACTCTCTCTCACACTCACTCACTCACTCTCTCACTCACACTCACTCGCTCACACTCACACACACACACACACACACACACACACACACACACACACACACACACTCACACTCACTCTTACACACACACACACACACACACTCACTAACTCACTCACACACGCTCACTCAATCTCACACTCACACGCTCTCACACTCAAGCTCACACACACACACACACTCACGCTCACACACACACACACACACAGACACACACACACACACACACACACACACACACACACACACACATACTCACTCACACACACACACACACACACACGCTCACACATACACACTCACTCACACACACATACACACACGCTCACACTCACGCTTCACTGCATGCTGCATGTGTGTTCTGTGTGCTGACTGGTTCTGTTCTTGCGTCTCCGGGATGCTCTCAGATCCCTAGATGGTGCAGGAAACTGCCTGTAAGTAAAGTGTGTGTCGGCGAGTCGCTCCATGACAGGCGCACACGCACATCACACACACGCTCACACACTCATGCATAAGAATCTTAGCAACTTTTGAAGATCTTCTGTGTGATTGGTGCATCCAAATGCAATGTTTCAGAGACAATCTTTAAAATATAGCTTCTGTCTATAGTCAGTCAAACCAAAAATCATTTTTTATAGTGTTTCACTAGTGTGATCAGGACACTATAGTTCATTTATGTGAGTGAGGAGAGCAAAATAAAGTAAACTGTGACATATTATATCCAAAAATTCTTCATACAGTGACTACCAGTGACATTGAAAGAATTTTTGACCTGATCATGTTTTGTTGAAGTGTTTTGTCTTTAATTGCTAATGCTCTTTTTTACACACAGACTGAACAAAATGAAGCATTGCTTGGTGATTGGTTGAGCTAAACTGGTATTATCTAATTGTGTAGTTAAATTTAACAGCTGACAGATATTCAACATAATTCATGTGTGAGACAGTCTAACAGAAGGACGGACAAAACCAGTCAAATATCAACTGAGTTCTGCTCATATTTTATTACCATTTTCTAAACTATAGTGAATAAACTGATAATGTGAGGAATGTTGAAGGTGTGTGAATAAACCTTGGTTTGACTTTAGATACAGAAAGGCAGAAACTCCACTAGGTTTCTGCCGAATGTTGAATGAATATGCATGAGTTCACACGGAGCTTCTGTCCTGGAGCGACTCGCTCAGTTGGAAGCGTGTTTGTGGTAGATCACAGGTGTCAGCTCAGCTGTATTTCTGTTGCGCTTTATACAAATACAGTTTGTTTTAAAGTAGCTTCATATATGCAAATTCTGCTGTAAATAGATATCGACCGATAATTGGTTTTCCCGATATTTAAGCATTTTCCCATAATCGGGTTGATTTTGCAATATAGGATTCGCCGATAAATGGCGCCATCTTGTGGCCGCTTTGAGAATAAAAAAATATATATATTTCTTAAATAAATACATGCATGTGTGTGTATTTATATATAGGCTACAAAAGAATTATTCACAACACACACACATTATTGTAAACACAAACTTTTATTTTGGATGCGATTAATCGTTGCACAGCACTGTTTTGCATGCAAGGAGGGAGTAAAATTTCAGAGATTACAGAAGTAAGTGTAAGTTTGTTTAATACAGTGCTGTTGTTATAACTCTCAAAGATCAATCAAACAATAAATATCGGTTCTGTATATCGGTTATCGGTCGATCTCTAGAAGTGTGATTGTTCAGTGATTAGTGTTGTTGTGTTCAGATATCAGTGTACTCAGTGATGTGTGTGTGTGTGTGCTCCTCCAGTGATGTGTGTACTCAGTGCTGTGTGTGTGTGTGTGCTCCTCAGGACGAGTCTCTCCAGCGGCTCCAGAAGGAGTCCGAGGCGCTCCAGCGCTCATACGCTCATTACTTCGATCAGACGGTCATCAATAACGAGATCGACGACACCATCCGCATGCTGGAGGAGGCCATCGACCTGGTGTGCAGCACTGCGCAGTGGGTGCCCGTGTCCTGGGTGTACTAGCCACACACACACACACACACACACACACACACGCCACGGACTACCAGTGCGGAGTGTTGTATATATCTATACATATATAAATATCTATAAATATGAATATATAAGTCATAGATATGGTCCTGTACTAATACCGAGGGGGTTGATGACATTTTATACTGTTTTCTTTTTAAATGTACGAGACGGCGTCTCTGAGCAATGATGAGCACAGTCTGTCAATCAATCCTTACCTGTGGGCGTGGCTTCGTGACTCCACCCACTGACGGTGTACAAGCACAGCTCACACACGCACACACACACACACACACACACACACACCCCTCTGTTTACAGTAGGTTTGCACAAGGGCAGCTCTTCCTCGGTTGCTCCTCTTCCTCGATGTGTCCGTGTCTCTCCCGAATCCGAACGGACACTTCCCTCATTCCCTGTGTTAGTGACGTGTTTGTAAATGTCCTGGATTTGATTTCTTGTGCGGAAACGGGGTGGAAAATATTCATTCCTAGATGGATCCTTTCAGAAAATGTGCTGTCTTAAAAGAGTATTATTGTTTTACTCCTGAGAAAAACGAGAGGATTTTATTGTGTGTAAATGTTTCAATGGTGCGTTCCTTTTGCGGTTGAAATGAAGTAGTGTGTGTATAAACAACTGAACAGACTGTGTGAACTCTTCATTTCATATCGCCCTGTGTAAACTCCTCTGCAAAGGACAAAACTGCTCTCCGATATGTTTTTTTTTATCTATTTCCTTTCATGTGTTGAAAAAGTAAATTGCTTTTGAAAACAGGTCCTGCATGTTGTTTTTGTCAGTGATGATGATGATGATGATTTAAAACAAACTTTTCTTTATTGATATTATAGAACATTTAATATGCTCATATTTCTCCAGCAGATGGTGCTGTTTCACACAGTTCATCACGTGGTGTCTCACACACAACTACATCCAGGAACACATCTATATATACAGCCCTAACAGTGTGTGTGTGTGTGAAGTCAGATATCTGATCAATGTTTATAATGCAAAATATGAAAGCGTTTTCAGTTGGTTTAATAACACAGATAGACCGAGTTGGGCTTGTTTATTATTATGGAAATATAGAGCAACTTCTTTCGAATGTTCATCTAATGGTGAAGCTCACGTTAAGACACGTGACAATGTGATGACGTCATCGTCTTCCGGGTCTGGTGCTCGCGCTGTCACTCACTGACGCCTCCTGCTGGAATAACAGAACACCACACACACACACACACACACACACACACACACAGTCTGATGAAAACTCAGGTAAACATTCACACCAGCAGCTCGGGAATCCTGGCCGCGAGTCTCAGTGGTGTGGTCTAGGTAGGCAACACGCTACTCTGTGAGGCTTTGAGACGCGGCCGCGGGCATTTAAACATCAGACGGGCCGCGCGGCATTCTAGAAGAACCGCATATCAGTTGAGCATTAAAATCATCACACACCGGGTCAGTTAGTGCTGGGTGAGTGGGTGATGGACTGGGTTAGCCCGGTGACACAGGAATAACAACCGACACGAGCGACAGAAGCAGCGCGCGCCACGGACGCGCGTGAACCCCGCGAAACAAACACTGACGGACTGCAGGAGCGCGCCGCGGGTGAGCGATGAGTGACGTGTGTTTCTCATGGTTAAGAGACACTGCTGCAAACATGAGCTCAAAACAACAACAAAACTACAAACAAACATGAGCTCGCGCGCGAGACACACTGAGAAATGCGCGCGTCTGACACGTTTATCCGCTCCTATGGACCGGTTTTTTGAGTGTTTGCGGAGCAAAATGGCTGCTGACACACACACACGACTAAACACTGACTGAGCGGCCTGTTTTGAGCTCATGTGTGCGGTAAGGTTGACATGATGATGATGATGATCAGAGAGAGAGAGAGTGCGTGAGAGAGAGAGAGTGCGCGCGAGCGTCGCGCCATTTATGAGGTGGAGCAGCGGCTAGCATGATAGCACTGATGCTAACAGGCCTCAACAACACCCGCACGAACACAATGACAGATTCTAACTGTAAGCGTCACGAAGCGTGCTTTTATGCGGGTGTTTGACTGTGTTCGTGTTTGTTTTGTTCTATTTGTCTGTGCTGGAATATAAACGTTAAGAACGCGAGCGGAGCGCTAATGCTAACTGTAGCGGTTTCAGAAACCGGTCTTAAAAGTGATTCTTTACCACATTAAATTGCTAATAATGACTGTCATTTGAACGTCCGTCTGTAACAGATCGGTGTGCAGCTGACAGGAGTGTGATGCTAATGGAAGAAGACTATATTTAGTGTGAAAGCTCTATTGATCAGCGCTGTTTCCTCGTGAAGGTGATTGACAGCTCGTCATGTTGATATTTACACGCGACATGTGTGTGTTATGAGTCTCTGATGGAGATGAGAAACATGTTTCATAATTAAGTCTCGCCGTTTTATGTGCAATTTCTCCGAATATACAGTTTAGAGGATGGACTGCATTTGAGCCTTTGATATTAATATCAGATGTTTCTGACAGACGATGCAGGATTTAATCTTCTCTAAATCAGAGCTTTTCGGTGTTCCAGGAGACAGATATGACCGATTAATATTTACATGTAAAAGACCACATTTATTTAGTCAAAATTCCCTAAATAGTAATTGGAGAATGTTTATTTTCTGTAATGTTGCATTGAGTTTCTCTACTCGCTGTATTCCTCTGAGCTGTACGTGTAGTATTTAGATTTGTTATATACATTATAAATGCATTTATTTATGTAAACTTTTTTATTTGATTTAGTTTAGTTAGGTTTGGTTGTTTTAGTTTGATTAATGTCTTCATTTAGCAGCTTGCGGCCCCTGAGGGCCCTGTGCTCAGATGTGGATGAGTGGTTTATTTGAGTTGTGTTTGTGTTTCTCTTCAGAGGACACCTGTGTGACAGGAAGTGTGTTCGTGTCACTTCCTGAACGCCGGCGCTGAGGCGTGTGGAGGACTCTACACACTCGCTCTTCTGCTGGGCCGGTTACTGGTGTCGAGGTCCAGAACTGGTGAACTGTGTGTTGGTAAGGCATTATTCTGGACATCAGTGTTCCTGCTCTTCATCTCGACCGGCTGTTAATCTTTCTCTTTATTAGTGAACCCATCTGACCCTTATAAGTGCAGCACACACACACACACACACACACACACACACACATACACACACACACACACACACA
>CM038631.1:397500-452500 GCA_021554675.1 Leuciscus idus | reverse complement strand
TGTTTACTCTCAGATTCGTCGTCTGTCACTTTAAATGCTGGAGCTCTTTAAAGCAGGATTTTATCCTCTACAGTAAAAGACCTGGGTGTTATACTCGATTGCAACCTGTCTTTTGAAAATCATATTTCATATGTTACAAAAACAGCCTTTTTCCACCTTAGAAACATTGCTAAGCTACGTAATATGCTATCAGTTTCTGATGCAGAAAAGTTAGTTCATGCATTCATGACCTCGAGACTGGATTACTGTAATGCTTTATTAGCTGGTTGTCCTGCATCCTCAATAAACAAGCTACAGTTAGTCCAAAATGCCGCCGCTAGAGTTCTTACGAGATCAAGAAAATATGATCATATAACACCGATTTTATCATCACTGCATTGGTTACCTATAAAGTTCCGTATTAATTACAAGGTATTGCTACTGACTTATAAAGCCCTAAACGGCTTAGCTCCAGTCTATTTAACGGATCTTCTATCGCCCTATAATCCATCGCGCTCTTTAAGATCACTAAATTCAAGGCTTTTGGTCATACCTAGGATATCCAGAACCACCAAAGGAGGGAGAGCATTTTCACATTTGGCTCCAAAACTCTGGAATAGTCTTCCTGATACTGTTCGTTGCTCAGACTCGCTCTCCCAGTTTAAAACTAGATTAAAGTCGCATCTCTTCAGCCAGGCATTCATATAATCCTACAGTTCAAACTACAATCCGGCCTCTAGCTCATAAATGCCAGAGGAGAACTGGCCCCCGACTGAGCCTGGGTTCTCCCAAGGTTTTTTTTCTCCATTAGGTCACCTGATGGAGTTTTAGGACACCATTAGGTCACTTGATGGAGTTTTTCGGTTCCTTGCCACTGTTGCCTTTGGCTTGCTCAGTTGGGGATATTATGGGGATATTTAATTTAATTTGATCAATCAATAAATTCCTCTTGAAACAAACTTTGTTGTATTATTTTAATTTAATACTGTGAAGCTGCTTTGATACAATCTGTATTGTGAAAAGCGCTATACAAATAAACTTGACTTGACTTGATTCTGATTGGCTGTCAGTGTTCATATAGAAAATCTTGTACAAAGTTAATAACTTTTTTACAACAGAAATTAAGCATCACTGAACTGACTTAAGCTGGACTGTGACGCTATTTTCTTCTGGAAACAAACTTTGTTGCATTATTCCCTGTTATCTCTGAAACGGTCAGTGTTGTAAAGCCGACTCATGTAGACGTTCAGCTGTGTGAAGAGGCCTCATGTAAACCAGACGCATGAATACACTGCAAATACAACAGCTTGTGTGTGACGTCGTGTTGTCGCTCTCTCGTGTGTGTGTTCAGACGCCCTCGCCGAACTCCTCCGATGAGACGTCACCCGTCAGTCCACCAGAGGAAGTGGTTCAGGCTGAAGCTCCGCCCACACAGGAAGAGGAGGAGCCTGCCTTCCCACACACAGACCTGGCCAAGCTGGACGACATGATCAACCGGTGAGCCTGACGCCTCTCAGAGCGTGTGTATGAGTGTGTGTGTGTACTTGAACAACTATCTTTGTGAGGACCAGTTTGAGTGTTAGACCAGTGGAGTGAGGACAGAGAGAGTAAAGTGAGGACATGTTGGCCGGTCCTCAGTTTCTGAGAGCCTTTAAAGGCCTGTTTGAGGGTCAAGACTTGGTTTTAGGGATAAGGTTATAATGAGGTTAAGGGTTGGTTTAGGGTCAGGGGTCGGGTTAGGCACTTAGTGGTGAGGGTAAGCGGCTAGAGATTGCATTGTGTCAATGAATGTCCTCATAAAGATAGATGTACAAAAATGTGTGTGTGTGTGTGTTAGTCGTGTGGTAACATGTGTTCCTGTGGGCCAGGCCGCGCTGGGTGGTTCCGGTTCTGCCCAAAGGAGAGCTGGAGGTTCTGCTGGAAGCGGCGATAGAGCTCAGCAAAAAAGGTCAGACGTCTGAGAAACATCAGTCATTATTCATGTGATCGTGGATATTCAATCTAACTGCATTAATCATTCGATAACCGCAGTCATCTAGCACTTTAAATTAATATCTTTTTACCAGCCAAATAAGGGAAATTATGTATATGGCAGTTATATTGTATTATAATAATTAATTAATTAATTAATTATTAAATATTATTAGTTTTCACCGCATTATAGTAAATCATACGCACCTATTTTTATTATAGATTTTTGTATAACTTTATATACTATTCCAAGTAAAAGGCTTCCACTGTAAGCAGCATGAATGACATCACACAAGTATGTGTCTGAGCTGATGAGTGTGTGTGTGTGTGAAGGGCTGGACGTGAAGTGTGAGGCCTGTCAGAGGTTCTTCCGCGACGGCCTGACCATCTCATTCACAAAGATCCTGACGGATGAGGCCGTGAGCGGCTGGAAGTTTGAAATCCACGTGAGTCTGTGATCGATCTCTGATCTGAGCTTTTAACCCTGACCTAACCCTGACCCTGAGCTAACCTGACCCTAACCCACGTGAGTCTGATCGATCTCAGATCTAAGCTTTTGACCCTAACCCTAACCCTGACCTAACCTGACCCTGACCCTAACCCTGACCTAACCTAACACTAACCCTGACCCTGACCTAACCTGACCCTAACCCTGACCCTGACCCTTAATCTGAGCGGTGCAAGACATGGCTACTTCTCCTAAGTTTGCCCCTGAACACTGGATTCTACAATGTTATAGGGATGGGACGATTACCGGTTTCACTATAAACCACGATAAAATGTACTGACGGTTAGTATTATCGTTTAAAATTTAATTATCATTAAAACCGTATTTGATTATCGCGATTTTAATAACTCACTGTAAATCCTGTCCAGCCAGCAACAGTCTGACGCAGGCGCAGCGCGCAATGTTGTTTTTATTCGAGAAGGAATGGCGGAAGGCAGTGACCGTGCTCGGGAGATTTTCAGCCTTTTAAGAGGACCAAATCTAAGGTGTGGTCATATTTCGGCTTTTACAAAAGTCCTGAGTGGAACTTAATCGAGGATGGTCACTACAATGGGGGGAAACACTTCAAATCTGCCGAGTCATCTTGTGTGACCATCACCCACTGTTTATATTATAGCGAACGCAAGGCAAGTTAACTTTGACCTCAAAAACCCCAAAACTAACTTACGTCTGGGAAATAATTGGGCACAAAATGTTGTTTTGAGTTGAAATATTTTATCTCACTCACTACTTGAAATAAACGTGAAGCTTCCGCGAAGAAAAGTTCGCAGCAAGTGGCTTTGAGCCAAAGACAAACGATCAAGTTCAAACAAGACTATTAAGAGTGACATTTAAGGGATAATAATGTATGTCATTGTACACTTATTACACCGATTTTAATTTTTTAATTTTTTTACCACATAATTACAGGGACATATTGAATTGAGATTAATGTTTTAAATCTTACCTGTTTATAAATCCATTTTGCACAGCGTACAAAACAATCGTCCCAAAACGGAGACACAAGACGACAAGTTGTATTTGAATGAAACGAGAGAGCGCGTGCGCGTCCGCTGCGATACATGTGTTATGATGCGTTGCTATTGACGACGGTCATTATAAGGAAGGAAATGCCAAGGAATATAATCTTGCTTAAAAAAGTTCATAGAGCTGCTTGTTTTATTTGTTGTTTGTTGATTTTCAAATATTGAACTGTTTTTAGTGTGAGCATCAGTTCTTTTTGAACACTTTCATCTCGTTTTAACAAAACCGTGATAATATTGATAATCACGATAATTTTGGTCACTATAATCGTGATATGAAATTTTCATACTGTCCCATCCCTACAATGTTAAGTGGTTGGAAAAAAACCTCCTTAATTCCGCGTTTGTGGACAGAAAGGGCACCCATAGGAACGAGTGGGAAGAACTAATTCAGAGCATTTTGTTTTTTATTTGTCGAATAAAAATCAATAAATCCTCCACAATGCAGATCATACCATACTGGCTTATTCTTCCTGTTTGGGACCATTTCCTTTTTGAGTCATTGAAATTTGATGTTTTTTTGTTTGTTTGATAAATGATAAATGATCTACTACTTTGTCTTTTCTTTATAGCATCGTCAGATTTGTCTAAGCATATTCTGCATCTTTGTATAGTCTCACCCAACAAAGATGTTTTTTTTTTTATTACAATTTTAACTTGTGCTAAAATCAAAACTTTGAGGTTAAATTCGTTATAACAATGTCTTATAGAGTTCAGCCTGTATGCAGCCGTTGAGGACTACAGCCATCCAGTGGCTACTGATATTATAGCTTTTTTGTTATTTTTATACCAACACATGACACCACATTTTTAGGTTTTGACTGTCTGAACTTACTGGAATGATTATTATTTATTTTTTACTGAAGTTAAAGAAATATTAAATAGAACATAAAAAATAAGCATCATTTCCATAGAAATATATGGTACTTTTAGAGGTAAATAAAAAAAGATTTTTTTTGCTTGGATCACACCTTCGTGCCCTAATTCATCCACGAAGGCGTAGTTAAGTCTTCATGAGTCTGATGTCTCGTTCCAGAGGTGCATCATCAACAACACGCACCGGCTGATGGAGCTCTGCGTGGTCAAGCTGGCTCAGGACTGGTTTCCTCTGCTCGAGCTGCTCTCCATGGCCACCAACCCGCACTGCAAGTTCCACATTTACAACGGCACGCGCCCGTCTGAGAGCGTCCCTGCAGGAGCGCAGCTCGCCGACGATGAGCTGTTCGCCCGGCCGCCCGACCCGCGCTCTCCCAAGGTGCACTGCTTCATCTCTCGCTCTCACCTGAGTGTGAACCTGTCTCTCTCTGATCAGCCAGTCACTGAAGCAGGGCTTTTACATTTATGCATTTAGCAGACGCTTTTATCCAAAGTGACTTACAACACATTTACATTCTTATCAGTTCTTGCTTTCCCTGGGAATCGAACCCATGACCTTGGCGTTGCAGGCGCCAGCGCTCTACTGTTAGAGCTACAGGAAAGATATAATGGGTATAAATGCTATATTCCCCACGCACAGGCATTTGTGTTTGGACAGGAAGATGCACAAGAATAGTTTTGAATGAGTTTAAATTAGGGCTGCACAATATATCGAAATATCGCAAATGTATATATCGATATGCATATCACAACGGCTTGCAATAACTGGAGTCATGAACAAAAGACAGAGAAACTCACTCGCTGCTCTCGGCTGAAGAACTTCTGTTGCTTTAATAAGAATCAGGATATATTTAATTCATACAGAGAAAACTAAGCAGTGTTTTATTTTTACATTTGATTATTCAGTTTCTGTTGTTTAATAACCCTAATGTAGGATAACCTGACCCCTGACCCCCGAGGTTTACACTGATTTTAGAATAACTCTTCTGATATACAGTACAACACTGATGTTCACTGGCAGAAGGTTAGGGATGTGTTCTCGTCACAAAAAGAATGTGAAACGGTTATGTTGGTTATATCATTTTAAATATATTTTAAAGATAATTTAAGTTTATTTTACACACTTTAAGCATTATCGTATCGAATATCGCAATATTAGAGAGAGTACCAGAGAACATGACAGCGTTTACTGTGTTTCGTCTGACGTTCGAGACACACTCGGTTATGATGGAGGGAGAAACAGCCGACTGCAGAAACTTAGTTTATTACTGATGTTTATTGATGGTTTTGTTCTCTTGAACACATGGGATGGAAACGCTGCTTTATTCACACATGTTTTATGCAATATTCCCAAGTTAAATTTGCATCTTTGGATGGAAAGGCAGCTAGTGTCTATTGAAGGAAAATGTGTAATGATAATTGTCCAGATGCAGTGTGTGTGTGTTGGGTCGTGACCTGGTCGTGTGTGTCTGGCTCAGGGCTGGCTGGTGGACCTCGTCAATAAATTCGGCACATTGAACGGGTTCCAGATTCTTCACGATCGCTTCATGAGCGTCCAGGCTCTCAACGTGCAGATAATCGCAGCTCTCATCAAGTAAGTCCACATCCATCTCTGACATCACAGATCTGACGGCTCTCTCGTTCCTGCTTCTGAGCCTCACTGTTTCTCGGTTTGTCTTCCAGACCTTTCGGCCAATGTTACGAGTTCTTGACTTTGCACACGGTGAAGAAGTTTTTCTCACCCATAATCGAGATGGTTCCTCAGTTTCTGGAGAACCTCACAGACGAGGAGCTGAAGAAGGAGGCCAAGAACGAGGCCAAGAACGACGCTCTGTCCATGATCATCAAGTCCTTGAAGAACCTGGCGTCTAGAGTTCCTGGTCAAGAGGAGACCGTCAAGAACTTGGAAATCTTCCGGTTAAAGATGATCCTTAGGTAAGCCGTCCCTTCACACTAGATAGAGAGATATTAATAATGATATTGCACATGGTAATTGGCGGCATATAAATACAGTGATTCCACATTATAAATAAATACTATTGTGGTTTATATTTATACTATTCATTATTAAATTATTTATATTAATATAAATATATTCTTTATATTATTACTATACATAACGGTTAATGTTATGTGCACTGTGTGTTCTGTGAACATTGAAGTTTATGGAGTGTGTTCTCTCGTCTGCTTTACAGGCTGTTGCAGATCTCCTCGTTCAATGGGAAAATGAATGCGCTGAATGAAGTGAACAAGGTGATCTCGAGCGTGTCGTATTACACACACCGGCACGGGAACCCTGAGGAAGAGGAGTGGCTGACAGCCGAGCGCATGGCCGTAAGAGTCCCTGTCAATCAGTCAGTCATCGGGTGCGTCTCAATCTCATCCCTGTGTCCTCGGTCCCTGTGCGGTGTTCATGATCGCCTGCGGGACTGAAGCCTGTCTGCGGTTAGCCTTTAGCTCTCAGTGTCCTCGGTCCCTGTGCGGTGTTCATGATCGCCTGCGGGACTGAAGCCTGTCTGCGGTTAGCCTTTAGCTCTCAGTGTCCTCGGTCCCTGTGCGGTGTTCATGATCGCCTGCGGGACTGAAGCCTGTCTGCGGTTAGCCTTTAGCTCTCAGTGTCCTCGGTCCCTGTGCGGTGTTCATGATCGCCTGCGGGTCTGAAGCCTGTCTGCGGTTAGCCTTTAGCTCTCAGTGTCCTCGGTCCCTGTGCGGTGTTCATGATCGCCTGCGGGACTGAAGCCTGTCTGCGGTTAGCCTTTAGCTCTCAGTGTCCTCGGTCCCTGTGCGGTGTTCATGATCGCCTGCGGGTCTGAAGCCTGTCTGCGGTTAGCCTTTAGCTCTCAGTGTCCTCGGTCCCTGTGCGGTGTTCATGATCGCCTGCGGGTCTGAAGCCTGTCTGCGGTTAGCCTTTAGCTCTCAGTGTCCTCGGTCCCTGTGCGGTGTTCATGATCGCCTGCGGGTCTGAAGCCTGTCTGCGGTTAGCCTTTAGCTCTCAGTGTCCTCGGTCCCTGTGCGGTGTTCATGATCGCCTGCGGGTCTGAAGCCTGTCTGCGGTTAGCCTTTAGCTCTCAGTGTCCTCGGTCCCTGTGCGGTGTTCATGATCGCCTGCGGGACTGAAGCCTGTCTGCGGTTAGCCTTTAGCTCTCAGTGTCCTCGGTCCCTGTGCGGTGTTCATGATCGCCTGCGGGTCTGAAGCCTGTCTGCGGTTAGCCTTTAGCTCTCAGTGTCCTCGGTCCCTGTGCGGTGTTCATGATCGCCTGCGGGACTGAAGCCTGTCTGCGGTTAGCCTTTAGCTCTCAGTGTCCTCGGTCCCTGTGCGGTGTTCATGATCGCCTGCGGGTCTGAAGCCTGTCTGCGGTTAGCCTTTAGCTCTCAGTGTCCTCGGTCCCTGTGCGGTGTTCATGATCGCCTGCGGGACTGAAGCCTGTCTGCGTTTAGCCTTTAGCTCTCAGTGTCCTCGGTCCCTGTGCGGTGTTCATGATCGCCTGCGGGACTGAAGCCTGTCTGCGGTAAGCCTTTAGCTCTCAGTGTCCTCGGTCCCTGTGCGGTGTTCATGATCGCCTGCGGGTCTGAAGCCTGTCTGCGTTTAGCCTTTAGCTCTCAGTGTCCTCGGTCCCTGTGCGGTGTTCATGATCGCCTGCGGGTCTGAAGCCTGTCTGCGTTTAGCCTTTAGCTCTCAGTGTCCTCGGTCCCTGTGCGGTGTTCATGATCGCCTGCGGGACTGAAGCCTGTCTGCGGTTAGCCTTTAGCTCTCAGTGTCCCGGGAGCGGGAGGGTTAGCTATTAGAGCACATATTTAAGGAATCATCGTTTAAGAAATCAACGAAAATCTTCCAATTTCAAGAAACGGCTAAAGACGCATCTTTTTCAGCAACACTTGATACATTAATACTAACTTCTCTTCTCATCTATATCTATCTATCTATCTAAAAAAAAATTATTACATATACTGCGTTAGACTACACTGGGAAGGGTCATAGCACTTACATATTGTCCTGTTGTTAGTTTCACTGCTTCTATTGTCCTCATTTGTAAGTCGCTTTGGATAAAAGCGTCTGCTAAGTGATTAAATGTAAATGTAATCGTAAAATAGGAATCATTTGAAAGCGTAAACACTCATCATGGGTTAGGGTTAGGGTTAGGGAAAATCAAACAATTCATCATGTGAAAACCATTTTGAAGTTGGACACGGGAACGGTACCGTAAATCAGCTCAATTTCTGTGATGTCAACTTCAAAATTGGAACACAAATCGGTTCGACGTATGGCTTTGATTTTCTAGCCATTTTAGAGTCCAAATTATTTTGTAAAATATGTATTTTGTATGAAATAAAATTTTTTAGTTCACTACATTTGCTTTACAGTAAACCTAAACTTCTATAACTTTAGTCTTCTGTAAAAAGAGACCAGTCTTAGTCTGTGTTCACAGCATTGATGAACTGAAACCAGTTCAGATCTGTGATCAAACCAGCAGTGATGCCTAACATTGATGAATACTCGGTTACATATAACTTCAACATTTCAGCGGTAAATTAATTATTAATGGTAGTAAGATTATGTTCACTGCCTGTCTATCAGTGCATGTTTATGCGGAAATATAATAAAAAATATGGTTTGTTTGTTTGTTTTAAAGCATCTTTAACGTGTCGTGATGTGTATTGCACGATTTATGTTTCACGCTTCAGTATTTTTGTTAAGGGAACATAGTGAGCATCGATGCTCCCTGGTTTTCACAGTGCATTATGGGACTTTTTAGGTAGTGAACGTTCCAGTGCACTGGAAGGATTTTGCGATTGAGACGCACCCACTGTTCCTGGTGTCGAGTAGAGTAGAGTGTGTGTGTGTGTGTGTGTTACACTTCGTGTGATGCTACAGGAAGTGCTCATGATGTGTGTTGTGTGTGTCAGGAATGGATTCAGCAGAACCACATCCTGTCCATCGTGCTGAGAGACAGTCTTCACCAGCCGCAGTACGTGGAGAAGCTGGAGAAGATCCTGCGCTTCGTCATTAAGGAGAAAGCTCTGACCCTCCAGGACCTGGACAGCATCTGGGCGGCTCAGGTACTAGCCTAATGCTAACCCTAACGCTAACCCCACTGCTAACATACATCCATCAGTAGTGTGACAGAACACCTGACTATAACTCACTACAGTTAAAGTCCCCCTGTAGTCAATCAGTTTATCCCTTAAAACTTATCTTTAATCACCAAAATTACATATTTAAACTTTTGGAAAAAAAAATCATGCCTTAGCTTGAAACTTGACACCCTTGCCTCATTTAGTATGCGCGGTTCTATGAATATGCAAATGAGCCCCGCCTCCACTCACTCACTCAGCTCAGAGATCCACTGGTTGACGATCACACGTTGATCTGATTGGTTACGAGGTAGTTTGTGATGTCAGAAACACCAGCGATTTCAAAGCGTGTTTTTGAGACTGTCTTTGGTTCACTGCAGTTTTAAGGAGAAAATACTCAGCAATGGTGTCGACTTATGAAGTTACACATGGATTGTCTTAAAGCACATTAAAAACTCCACATAGACACATAAACAACATTAAACGCTGGATTTAACAGGTTAAACTGTTGCTGATGCTGCTGGGAAAACTTTCCCTGGTGGCCTTTGTACCTGACGCAACTCTCTCCTGCTGCCAGACCAGAGGGAACTGGATACTATTCTGAATGCTATGATCGAATCTGACCTCTGACCTGTAGTGGTGATTGATCTCCTCTGTCCTGTTTCCTCAGGCTGGTAAACATGAAGCGATCGTTAAGAACATGCATGATCTGTTGGCCAAGCTGGCGTGGGACTTTTCCCCAGAGCAACTCGACCACCTGTTCGACTGCTTCAAGGTAACGGCGCTCGCAGCACAGTGTGTAGCGATCCAGAGCCAGTGTGTAGCGATCCAGAGCCAGTGTGTAGAGATCCAGAGCCAGTGTGTAGCGATCCAGAGCCAGTGTGTAGCGATCCAGAGCCAGTGTGTAGCGATCCAGAGCCAGTGTGTAGCGATCCAGAGCCAGTGTGTAGAGATCCAGAGCCAGTGTGTAGCGTACAGTAGGGGTACAGTACAGTAGTGTACAGCAGAGCACAGTAGAAGTAGAGTACAGTAGTGTGCAGTAGAGGTAGAAAACAGTAGAGGTAGTGTACAGCAGAGCACAGTAGAAGTAGAGTACAGTAGCGTACAATAGGGGTACAGTACAGTAGTGTACAGCAGAGTACAGTAGAAGTAGAGTACAGTAGAGTACAGTAGTGTACAGCAGAGCACAGTAGAAGTAGAGTACAGTAGCGTACAATAGGGGTACAGTAGTGTAGAGGTAGAGTACAGTAGAGGTGGAGTACAGTAGAGGTGGAGTACAGTAGAGGTGGGGTACAGTAGAGGTGGGGTACAGTAGAGGTGGGGTACAGTAGAGGTGGGGTACAGTAGAGGTGGGGTACAGTAGAGGTGGGGTACAGTAGGGGTACAGCAGAGCACGGTAGAGGTAGAGTAGAGGTAGAGTAGAGGTAGAGTAGAGGTAGAGTAGAGGTAGAGTAGAGGTAGAGTAGAGGTAGAGTAGAGGTAGAGTAGAGGTAGAGGTAGAGTAGAGGTAGAGTACGGTAGGGGTAGAGTACGGTAAGGGTAGAGTAGAGGTAGAGTAGAGGTAGAGTACAGTAGTGTGCAGTAGAGGTAGAAAACAGTAGAGTACAGCAGAGCACAGTAGAAGTAGAGTACAGTAGGGGTACAGTAGTGTACAGCAGAGCACGGTAGAGTAGAGGTAGAGTACGGTAGAGGTAGAGTACGGTAGAGGTAGAGTAGGGGTACAGTAGTGTACAGCAGAGTACAGTAGAAGTAGAGTACAGTAGTGTGCAGTAGAGTACAGTAGAGCACAGTAGAAGTAGAGTACAGTAGTGTGCAGTAGAGGTAGAGTACAGTAGTGTACAGCAGAGCACAGTAGAAGTAGCGTAGAGTAGCGTAGAGTAGAGTAGAGTAGAGTAGAGTAGAGAAGAGTAGAGTAGAGTAGAGTAGAGGTAGAGTAGAGGTAGAGTAGAGGTAGAGTAGAGGTAGAGTAGAGGTAGAGTAGAGTAGAGGTAGTGTACATTACATATTTTGTTGTAA
Organism: Leuciscus idus; assembly: GCA_021554675.1. Taxonomy (NCBI): domain Eukaryota; kingdom Metazoa; phylum Chordata; class Actinopteri; order Cypriniformes; family Leuciscidae; genus Leuciscus; species Leuciscus idus. Next base: position 441,055 of record CM038631.1, on the reverse strand, counting down.
ATTTGACACTGGATAACCGGCTGCCTCTCGTCTCTGTGCTCGTGTCCCGCAGGCGAGCTGGACGAACGCGAGTAAGAAGCAGCGTGAGAAGCTGCTGGAGTTGATCCGCCGGCTGGCGGAGGATGATAAGGATGGAGTGATGGCTCATAAAGTGCTCAACCTGCTGTGGAACCTGGCTCACAGTGACGACGTGCCGGTGGACATCATGGACCAGGCCCTGAGTGCACACATCAAGATCCTGGACTACAGCTGCTCTCAGGTCAGAGTTCAGCGCAACATCAATCCCAGCATGCACCTGTGTGCGCTCTCTCTCTCGCCGTTAGGTTTCTTTCTGCTGAGTAAAATCTCAGAGTAAAACGGAGCTGTGAAGAATATGATACACCGGTGTTTTGACAGATGAGAAGTTTATGTATCATATTTTTACTCTTTAATTCCTTTAATAATTGTTTTAACTTTCCTTGCTTTTATTTTGTGATTAATTTAATTCCTTTCTGTGTTAAGCACTTTGAATTGCCGTAGTGTATGAAATGCGCTGTATAAATAAACTTGCCTTGCTGTGGTACAGGACCGTGACACGCAGAAGATGCAGTGGATCGACCGCTTCATCGAGGAGCTTCGCACGAACGATAAGTGGGTGATTCCAGCGCTGAAGCAGATCAGGGAAATCTGCAGCTTGTTTGGAGAAGCTCCTCAGAACCTCAGGTGAGTTATCGAGCAGGTGTCCGAATCACACACACTCTGTGTGTCCCAGCTGTGTGTGTGCAGGGTTCGTACACGGTGCTTGAAGAGCTTGAATTTGACTTTTTGAAATTTAAGTCCTGGAAAACATCCATATTTATGAAAATGTACTTAAAGTGCTTGAATTATTGAAAGACAATATATGTGAAATTAGTGTTTAATTTTATCGATAAAACAATCTGACAAAATGAACGCTGCAACCCGTCTGATATAGATATAGAGGCATTCCGCATGGCTAAGAGTGTAATATTGCTCATAAATATCCAAGTATATGATATACAGCTTTTATTCTTCAAGTCAATCATATATTCATGAAAAAATAAATCAGTTTGAATAAGGAAAGCGATATCTTTGTCATAGTGTCCTTTCAATGGTTAAAGTTACACAGTCATCGTATGTGCTGCACTTTATTTTTACCATTTTGTTTTTTTGTTTGTTTATCTATTTACATTTTTTAGAGTTTGAAAGATAATAAAGACATTGTTTGATATGTGAGATCTCTGATTGTAGTCCTTGGAAACCAAAAAAGTAGTGCTTGAAGTCCTTGAAAGTCCTGGAATTTCATTTTACAGTATGTACGAACCCTGTGTGTGTGTGTGTGTGTGTGATTGATTGTCGTTTGTCTCTGGAGCAGTCAGACGCAGAGGAGTCCACATGTCTTCTACCGTCACGATCTGATCAACCAGCTTCAGCACAATCACGCGCTCGTCACGCTGGTGGCCGAGAACCTGTCGGCGTACATGGAGAACATGAGGCAGTTCTCCAAAGGTCAGTGTCATCTATCCGCATCACGGCTCAGATTCTGAATTTGACATGCCACGTTTATCTCTGTAAAGCTGCTTTGAAACAATCTGTGTTGTAAAAGCGCTGTATAAATAAAGCTGACTTGACTTGATGTAAACATTCCTATTGTAATGTTTTGTCTCAGAGTTTCCAGGATTCGATCCTCAGACGGTTCGAGTGGGCAGCCGGTACAGCCACGTACAAGAGGTGCAAGAGAGACTCAATTTCCTGCGGTCAGTGATGCTCGTCTCATACTAGAGTTGCCAAAAGTACCAACTTCGGTACTAAGTCGGTACTGAAATTTAAAAAATGTGACGCTTTGAGCGCTGTTGAGCGGGATCATAAACACCTCTGATTGGCCTTTGTGTTCACGCGCTCATCGGATATGTCTGTGATTGGCTACAATGATCAGTGCACTGGAGCGTTTGAAAGTGTTTAAAAAAATGTAGCGGGAGCGTTTGAAAACACCGGACCGATCCGCTGATATACACCTGCTCTCAAGCGTTCGCGTGTGTATCTGTGTAAGCGCTCGCGTGTGTGTGTATCTGTGTAAGCGCTCGCGTGTGTGTGTGTCTGTGTTAGCGCTCGCGTGTGTGTGTGTCTGTGTTAGCGCTCGCGTGTGTGTGTGTCTGTGTTAGCGCTCGCGTGTGTGTGTATCTGTGTAAGCGCTCGCGTGTGTGTGTGTCTGTGTTAGCGCTCGCGTGTGTGTGTGTCTGTGTTAGCGCTCGCGTGTGTGTGTGTCTGTGTTAGCGCTCGCGTGTGTGTGTATCTGTGTAAGCGCTCGCGTGTGTGTGTATCTGTGTAAGCGCTCGCGTGTGTGTGTGTCTGTGTTAGCGCTCGCGTGTGTGTGTGTCTGTGTTAGCGCTCGCGTGTGTGTCTGTGAAAGCGCTCGCTGAAGAGCCCCATTGATGTATATTTACAACATGTTTTTGAAGCGTTGATCATTTTAGCCAATCACAGACATATCTGATGAGCTTGTGAACACAACGGCCAATCAGAGGTGTTTACGATCCCACTCAACAGCGCTCAAAGCGTCACATTTTTTAAATTTCAGTTTGGACTTGGTACGAAGTCGGTACTTTAGACAACACGATCTCAACACACACACACACACTCACAGGAAGATGTTGGACTGCAGAATCGCTCTGAGGAGTGTGTTTGCTATCCTCACACAACGAACCGTTGTGATGTGTGTCCAGGTTTCTGCTGAAGGACGGGCAGCTGTGGCTCTGTGCTCCTCAGGCCAAGCAGATCTGGAAGTGTCTGGCGGAGAACGCCGTGTTCCTGTGCGACCGCGAGGCCTGCTTTAAGTGGTACTCCAAACTCATGGGTGACGAGCCGGATCTGGACCCCGACATCAACAAGGACTTCTTCGAGAACAACGTTCTGCAACTGGACCCCACGCTGCTGACGGAGAACGGCATGAAGTGCTTCGAGCGCTTCTTCAAAGCCGTGAACTGCAGAGAGGGGAAGCTGGTGGCCAAACGCAGGGCCTACATGATGGACGACCTCGAGCTGATCGGGCTCGACTACCTGTGGAGGGTAACGACCTGAACCAATCACAGCACTACACTAGCATTCAACCCATCAGTGTGACGTCACTGCACTACACTAGCATTCAACCAATCAGTGTGACGTCACTGCACTACACTAGCATTCAACCAATCAGTGTGACGTCACTGCACTACACTAGCATTCAACCAATCAGTGTGATGTCACTGCACTACACTAGCATTCAACCCATCAGTGTGACGTCACTGCACTACTAGCATTCAACCAATCAGTGTGACGTCACTGCACTACACTAGCATTAAACCCATCGAGACTCATGCGTCTGTCACTGCACTACATTTACATTACATAGGGCTGTGAATATATTAAGCCACGATATGATATTATCGCGATTTTAAAGGGTTAGTTCACCCAAAAATGAAAATTAGCCCATGATTTACTCGCCATTCTAGATGTTTATGGCATTATTCTTTCAGACGAACACAATCAGAGATCAACACAATTAACAGAACACTAACCCTAACTCTTCCAAGCTTTATAATGGCAGTTAATGGGTGTCTGTCTTTGGAAGTCCATCAAAGCGCATCTATCCCTGATTAAAGTGCTCGAAACGGCTCTCCGGGGGTTAATAAAGGCCTTCTGAAGCAAAACGATGCGTTTGTGTAAGAAAAATATAAATTTTTAAAACTTTATCAACTAAAATAACATGTGTGATGTAGATGTAGGAGTAGCGAAAGCTTTGAGCCTCTTGCTCAAAAACACTTTTGAGCCTCAAGTGTTACTCTTGTGGTGTAAATCGATGCTTACACCGTCTGCTGGAAGCTAGTTATTTTAGTCGATAAAGTTGTAACAGAAACCCTTAATGTGCTCCGGCTGCTCATCCACACAACAGCAGAGCCTGGGGCTCGAAAACGCAAACCTTGAAATAGGTTCCAAGGGGCAAGCGTTGAACGTTAGCATCTCCGCGTAAACTTCAAAACCGTGTGAAAACTTCAAAATCTGTGAAAACGCTGACACATACCTTTGACGTTCAATGATTTCATCAGTGTTATGAGATTCTCTGCTGTTTTCTTTCCACAGGTTGTGATTCAAGGCAGTGATGACATCGCCACTCGGGCCATAGACCTGCTGAAAGAAATATACACCAACCTCGGACCAAAACTACAAGTGAATCAGGTGACCCTTCCTTCCTCGCCGGCCGTCACCCATCAGCTCACCTGAGCTCTACATGACCCACTGCTGTGTGTGTTCACAGGTGGAGATCCATGAGGACTTCATCCAGTCATGCTTCGACCGGCTCAAGGCCTCGTACGACACGCTGTGTGTTCTGGACGGAGACAAGGACAGCATCAACTGTGCCAGACAGGAGGCCATACGCATGGTGCGGGTCCTCACGGTGCTCAAAGAGTACATCAACGAGTGTGACAGCGACTACCATGAGGAGAGGACCATCCTGCCCATGTCCAGGTGCTGACACACACACACACACACACACACACACACACACACACACACACACATATATGAGCCCTTCCTGTAGTTCAAGGTCATGGGGTCGATTCCCAGGGCACAACAATCCCATAAATTCCCCTCCCTCTATCAGCGAATCGCTTCTCTTCTCTGATGATGAGGGTGGGGCAACCTGTCACTCCACCAATAGCAAACCACAAAATTAAGCCCCACCTACATCTGTTCTTGTTCCAGAAGCGTTTTACTCGGATATACGGCACTATATGGGAGAAAAGACGAGTGCAACTTCTTTCATCCTTCCCTCGCACTTTGTAACACATTTTTCCCTCGCGGGTCAAAATGACCCGAAGCCCTAAAATCATACTTTTTTTTTTAGAAACTTTATTTTATTTCATTTTGATAAAAAATAAATAAATAAATAAATGGTCATTTAAGCACATTCCTCACATTCTTTCATGCATAACCATTTTAATTCAGCTCAAAATATCTTACATTGGGTGTCTTTGCAGACCTCTTCTGGAAGAAAAAAAAAATATATCATGATATTTCCTGACTCTAGATATCCTTATATCTCTATATGGAGCAAATGAGCTGTTCCGCTGGGTCCTAAAGCCAGTTTCTCTTCAGTGTGTATTCAGATACACATGTAGACATAAAATAATTTTTTGGTAAAGTTTTAGTATTTTTAGTTAGAATTTTGAGCATTTTTAGGTTTTGTCTATGTGCACTGAAGCATTCCTCGCATTCCATTCATCCCTAAGGGGGTCAGATTGACCCGCGAGAGAAGGATTTGTTACTTTTTAGATTTCAACCACAAAGCTCCTCGAATTCATTAAAAAAAATGTGTGTATTCGTGGTTCAAGTGCGACAAGAAGTCCTGGGGTCTTGGACCCCTCTGATGAACACTCAATAAATGTTATGTTTCGGTTCAAAACGACCCGAGGGAAGGAAGAGGGTTAAAGTCGCGATGAAACAGACGTAGCATCAGATCTTTTGCTCTGTAGTGTAAGTGATTATAGAAAAAGAAAAAATGTTGGGTGGGACTTGGTTGTGTGCATCAGTTGTTGATTGGATGTTGAGATGTAGGCGTGGCACTCAGAAGTGTATGCAGATGAACATGAGCTTGTAGGGGCGGAGCTTAATCGCACTAAACGATTGGAGAATCCTGAATATGTCACCAGAAGATCCAGTTACGACAGTCTGATAAAACATTACAAGGTGTTAACTTTTTAAAAAAAAGGAAACATGCGGATTCAACATGCATTAAGAAAATAAAGTGAATTATCAGTTCATGAAAGGCTCTGTCGAATGAACACGTGTAGCCAAACGAGGACTAAGAGGTTTGACTTACTCTTTTATTTTTTCCTGTGTTCCAGGGCCTTCCGGGGGAAACACATCAGCCTGGTGGTGAGGTTTCCCAATCAGGGGCGTCAGGTGGACGACCTGGACATCTGGTCTCACACCAACGACACCATCGGCTCCGTGCGCCGCTGCGTTCTCTCCCGCATCAAAGCCAACAGCACACACACCAAAGTGGAGCTGTTCATTGGAGGAGAGATCGTGGACCCTGCTGATGACCGCCGGCTGATTGGACAGCTGAACCTCAAAGATAAAACTGTGAGCTTTACACACTTCTGTCATTTAAAGGGATAGTTCACCCAAAAATGAAAATTAGCCCATGATTTACTCACCCTCAAGTCATCCTAGATGTTTATGACTTTCTTCACAATCAGAGGTATATTGAAAAATGTCCTGGCTCTTCCAAGCTTTATAATGGCAGTGAATGGCCGTTTGTGTTTTGAAGTCCATAAAAGTGCATCTATCCATGATAAAAGTGCAACTATCCATGATAAAAGTGCATCTATCCATGATAAAAGTGCATCTATCCATGATAAAAGTGCATCTATCCATCATAAAAGTGCATCTATTCATCATAAAAGTGCATCTGTCCATCATAAAAGTGCATCTATCCATCATAAAAGTGCATCTATCCATCATAAAAGTGCATCTATTCATCATAAAAGTGCATCTATCCATCATAAAAGTGCATCTGTCCATCATAAAAGTGCATCTGTCCATCATAAAAGTGCTCTATCCAACATAAAAGTGCATCTGTCCATCATAAAAGTGCATTTATCCATCATAAAAGTGCATCTGTCCATCATAAAAGTGCATCTGTGCATCATAAAAGTGCATCTGTCCATCATAAAAGTGCATCTATCCAACATAAAAGTGCATCTGTCCATCATAAAAGTGCATCTGTCCATCATAAAAGTCCATCTGTCCATCATAAAAGTGCATCTATAATGTCATAAACACCTAGGATGGAGAGTAGTTGAGGGAGAGTAAGTCATGGGCTAATTTTCAGTTTTGGGTGAACTAACTGTTTCTGCTGTGATGTGTGAGGGGACGCCTCTGCGTGTTGTGCTGTAACACTCGCCTGACTCTTTCTGTAGCTCATCACGGCGAAGCTCACGCAGGTCAGCGCCAACATGCCCTCGAGCCCCGACAGCTCGTCCGACTCGTCCACCGGCTCGCCCGGGACCCACGCCAACCACTACAGCGACGGGCCGAACCCCGAGGTGGAGGGCTGCTTACCAGGAGTGGTGAGACCCGTGTTTGTGCATCATGTGACCACCTCAGGTCTGAAAATCTGTGCCGGATACATCTGTTTTTGTCCGACATTAGAGATTAGTTAATCTTTATAATGATGGATATTTTATTATATGTGCACATTTCCTGTTTTTACATTTTAAGTTACCTCACATACAACCTATATATCTTTGAAGTGCTTTCAGGGTTTTCTGCATTCCTCATCCGAAGCGCAGAATAATCGGTCCTCAGTCCTGTTGACACGTGTGTTTCTCCTCTCCTCAGATCATGTCTCTGCATCTGCGCTACATCTCCTTCCTGTGGCAGATCGCGGATCTGGGCTGCACCTTAAACATGCCGTTACTGCGCGACGGAGCTCGAGTGCTCATGAAGCTCATGCCTCCAGGTACCAGCCGAGCCCGAGCCGTGACGTGTGACGCTGGAAGCGCTGCTGAAACCTGTGTCTTGTGTTCACAGATACCACTACAGTGGAGAACCTCCGGGCGACGTGTTTGGATCACGCTAAGCTAGGAGAGAACAGTCTGAGTCCCACTCTGGACTCGCGCTTCTTCGGCCCTTCCGCTTCACAAGTGCTCTACCTCACTGAGGTATCTTCATGTTTTGTCACGATTAGGGATCCACCGATATGAACGTTTTGGCCGATACCGATAATTCTTTACATTTGAAAGAATAAATCTAAATTCAAATGTTGATCTACTTTGATAGCCTGTATACATTAACAAAAGGCTCACTATTAAACCTTCAACATTAATCAAACATATACAGTACAGTAGCCTAGTTTAAACCAGTGTAAGATTCCTTAACTTTTAAAATAAATTTTACACTCCTATGGCCAACTTTCTTTATTAAAAAATGGTAACACTTTATGATAAGGTTTCGTTTTGTTAGCATTAGTTAACATGAACCAACAATTAATGAACAATACTTCTACAGCATTTATTAATCTTAGTTAATGTTAAGCTTAACATTTTATAAGACATTTTTAAGATCCAAAGTTGTATCTGTTAACATTAATGCACTGTGAACTAACATGAACACATATTTTATTAACTAAAATTAACAAAGGCTATTGCTCTCTGTTAGTTCATGCTAGTTAATGCATTAACCAATTAGACCTTATTGTAAAGTGTTAGCAAAAAATCTATTGCCTTGCAAAAAATTTAAATAAAATACCTAAATAATGCAAACAAGTCATTGGATAACATTGGGCTGCATATAAAGAAAGATGTGCCATGGATAAATAAGATGGAAATGGATTGATAAGCAGCTCCAGTGAGGTGTGAAGCAGCTGTGTGTGTTGTTGGCGGATTAGAGGTAATATAGATATAGCAGCTGCAGGCTTTTTAGCTCATTTATGAACTATAAGTGTTAATCTGTAGTTCACGCATTTATGCGTTACGTTACGTGTTTCCCACTACCAAACTACTACGCTGGAACCTCAACGTTTCACAGACACACCGTGAAACATTGTTGCATTGAAACATTGAGTGAAACTGAAGGCTGGTTACATGAGCCGAAGCTCTTTTCAATAAAATCCATGCAAAAGTTAATATCAGATAATTTTAGAAAACAGCATCATAGGATGTACCGAATATTCTTCAGTTTTATGCAAAACAGAAATATGACAAATAGAATATCAGATCTCTGTCATGTGGCCAAAAATAATAAATAAAATAAAAAGCTTTTTTGCATAGTTGTGTTTGACACATAAAAACTATAACAATGTATCTTATAAGGAAACACAATGTAACCTTGCTCTCACTTGAAATGAGTCCCACATTAAGTCCTTGAGTTTGAAGTTATCTCTCTCTCTCCTCTCTCTCTCTCTCTCTCTCTCTCTTTCTCTTCTCTTCTCTTCTCTTCTCTTCTCTTCTCTTCTCTTCTCTGTCTCTCTCTTTCTCTTCTCTTCTCTTCTCTTCTCTTCTCTTCTCTTCTCTGTCTCTCTCTCCTCTCTCTCCTCTCTCTTCTCTCTCTCCTCTCCTCTCCTCTCTCTCTCTCTCTCTCTCTCTCTGTCTCTCTCTCTCTCTCTCTCTCTCTCTCTCTCTCTCTCTGTCTCTCTCTCTCTCTCTCTCAGGTGGTGTATGCGCTGCTGATGCCCGCCAGTGGCACGCTGGGAGACGACGCCTGTGACTTCCAGTACAACTTCCTGAAGAGTGGTGGTCTTCCTCTCGTACTGGGAATGCTCACGAGGAACAACTTCCTTCCCAGTGCGGACATGGAGACGAGGCGCGGCTCTTACCTGAACGCCCTCAAGATCAGCAAACTCATGCTCACCGCCATCGGGTTCGGGCACGTGAAGGCAGTGGCAGAGGCGTGCCAGCCTGTGGTGGAGGGCACCAACCCCGCCTCTCCGGTGCGACTTACCCCGACACAACCTCACCCACTGACTTACCCCGACACAACTTACCCCCACACAACCTCACCCACTGACTTACCCCGACACAACTTACCCCCACACAACCTCACCCACTGACTTACCCCCACACAACCTCACCCACTGACTTACCCCGACACAACTTACCCCAACACAATCTCACTGCAGTGTTAGTTTTGACAGCAAATATAGTCATAGTCTTTTGACTATGCCATTTTTAGTCATATTTTAGTCATCTGAATTGTTTTAGTTCTAGTCGACGAAATACAGTACAAGATTTTACACTAAAATAAAATGGGTTTAGTTCAATTGTAATGCATTCATTTGGAATTTCTCTAAAATTTCCAAACCCATATACTCTCGGAGAAAACATCTAATAATCTGTTAATATGAATGATTTTAAACTTTGAACAGGCAATACAGACACAGGTTTAACTACTGTGACATAAAAAAATATATATCTTAAATAAAACCACTTCTCCTAAAGTAGAACACGGTCTTCTTCTCAAATATATATGCATTCTTTATAACAATTTGCATACATCATTTTTTATTCTTTCAAGCAGACATATTTATATAAATGAAATATAATGAATCCTATCAGGATCCTACGTCAATAGATTTTCGTCATAGTTTTTGTCATTCAAAACTGATTTCTTCTGTGAAAAAATGTCGTTGATGAAAATAATGACAAAAATTATTCGTCACCTAAATTAACCCTGCCTCTGGCTGACATATTTCCTCTAATGCTGATGTGACTTCCTGTTTGTCTTCCAGATAAACCAGGCGACTCACGATCAGGCTCTGGTTCTGCAGAACGCGCTCCAGAACATTCCCAATCCCGGCTCAGAGTGCATGCTGCGCAACGTGGCCATCCGATTGGCCCAGCAGATCTCTGACGAGGTCCTGATCTTCACCGCTGTAAACTTGCAGGATGAGATGTTGTAAACGCGTGTCACACTGATCTGTGTTGTTTTCCAATATCGTACAGAACTTCTTCCAGGCCTCGAAGTACATCCCGGATATCTGTGTGATCCGCGCCGTGCAGAAGATCGTCTGGGCTTCGGGATGTGGGATGGTGCATCTGGTCTTCAGCTCCAACGAAGAGATTAGCCAGATCTACGAAAAGGCACGATTCACGGCTCAATACCAATGTCCTCCGTTAAAGGTGCCCTGTGTAATGTTTAGCGGCATCTAGTGGTGAGGTTGTGAATCACACCAAACAGAAGTTACGGTGGCCGACAGGAAGTGATGTCGTCATCTGAGACAGCAGAGAGTAGCCAGTCAGCAATGAGGTTTCTTTATAAAGATAAATTAAGAAATTAGGTTTACTTGATTATTCAGTAAAACAATGTTATTGCGAATATTATTGTGACTTGTTCATCATTGTGTCAGTGTTTTATCCGCTGACTTTAGCTGAAGCTTCTTTACACGAAGAACAACATAGTGACGAAACGCGCTTGTCCGTTCAGGGCCACCGTAGAAACATGTGGATGTAAGCGGACTCGCGGTGTGTTTAGAGAGAAATGCCTCATTCTAAGCTAATAAACACATAACGGTTCGTTATGTAAGGTCTTTAAACACCACTGAAAACATAGTTATGTGTATGATAATGCATTTCTGTCAGCAGATCCTCCTGAATATCACACAACGCACTTTTAAACGTACATGTGTTGTTCTTTAGACGAATGCGGGGAACGAGCCTGACGCTGAAGACGAGCAGGTTTGCTGTGAGGCGCTGGAGGTCATGACCTTGTGTTTCGCTCTGCTCCCGACGGCCCTCGACACACTCAGCAAAGAGAAGGCGTGGCAGACCTTCATCATCGACCTGCTGCTTCACTGCCAGAGCAGGTGTGTGTTCACAGACAGAAAGCAGGTGTGTGCCAGGTGTGTGTTCACAGACAGAAAGCAGGTGTGTGTTCACAGACAGAGAGCAGGTGTGTGTTCACAGACAGAGAGCAGGTGTGTGTTCGCAGACAGAAAGCAGGTGTGTGTTCACAGACACAGAGCAGGTGTGTGTTCGCAGACAGCGAGCAGGTGTGTGTTCGCAGACAGAGAGCAGGTGTGTGTTCACAGACAGAGAGCAGGTGTGTGTTCACAGACAGAGAGCAGGTGTGTGTTCACAGACAGAGAGCAGGTGTGTGTTCACAGACAGAGAGCAGGTGTGTGTTCACAGACAGAGAGCAGGTGTGTGTTCGCAGACAGCGAGCAGGTGTGTGTTCGCAGACAGAGAGCAGGTGTGTGTTCACAGACAGAGAGCAGGTGTGTGTTCACAGACAGAAAGCAGGTGTGTGTTCGCAGACAGAGAGCAGGTGTGTGTTCACAGACAGAGAGCAGGTGTGTGTTCACAGACAGAAAGCAGGTGTGTGTTCACAGACAGAGAGCAGGTGTGTGTTCACAGACAGAGAGCAGGTGTGTGTTCACAGACAGAAAGCAGGTGTGTGTTCACAGACAGAGAGCAGGTGTGTGTTCACAGACAGAGAGCAGGTGTGTGTTCACAGACAGCGAGCAGGTGTGTGTTCGCAGACAGAGAGCAGGTGTGTGTTCGCAGACAGAGAGCAGGTGTGTGTTCACAGACAGAGAGCAGGTGTGTGTTCACAGACAGAAAGCAGGTGTGTGTTCACAGACAGAAAGCAGGTGTGTGTTCACAGACAGAGAGCAGGTGTGTGTTCACAGACACGCTTCACAGACACAGAGCAGGTGTGTGTTCACAGACAGAGAGCAGGTGTGTGTTCACAGACAGAAAGCAGGTGTGTGTTCACAGACACAGAACAGGTGTGTGTTCACAGACACGCTTCACAGACACAGAGCAGGTGTGTGTTCACAGACACAGAGCAGGTGTGTGTTCACAGACACAGAGCAGGTGTGTGTTCACAGACAGAGAGCAGGTGTGTGTTCACAGACAGAGAGCAGGTGTGTGTTCGCAGACAGAAAGCAGGTGTGTGTTCGCAGACAGAGAGCAGGTGTGTGTTCGCAGACAGAGAGCAGGTGTGTGTTCACAGACAGAAAGCAGGTGTGTGTTCACAGACAGAGAGCAGGTGTGTGTTCACAGACAGAGAGCAGGTGTGTGTTCACAGACAGAGAGAGGTGTGTGTTCACAGACAGAGAGCAGGTGTGTGTTCACAGACAGAGAGCAGGTGTGTGTTCACAGACAGAGAGCAGAAAGCAGGTGTGTGTTCACAGACAGAGAGCAGAAAGCAGGTGTGTGTTCACAGACAGAAAGCAGAAAGCAGGTGTGTGTTCACAGACACAGAGAGTAGGTGTGTGTTCACAGACAGAAAGCAGGTGTGTGTTCGCAGACAGAGAGCAGGTGTGTGTTCACAGACAGAGAGCAGGTGTGTGTTCACAGACAGAGAGCAGGTGTGTGTTCACAGACAGAGAGCAGAAAGCAGGTGTGTGTTCACAGACAGAGAGCAGGTGTGTGTTCACAGACAGAAAGCAGAAAGCAGGTGTGTGTTCACAGACAGAAAGCAGAAAGCAGGTGTGTGTTCGCAGACAGAAAGCAGAAAGCAGGTGTGTGTTCACAGACAGAAAGCAGAAAGCAGGTGTGTGTTCACAGACAGAGCAGGTGTGTGTTCACAGACAGAAAGCAGAAAGCAGGTGTGTGTTCGCAGACAGAGAGCAGGTGTGTGTTCACAGACAGAGAGCAGGTGTGTGTTCGCAGACAGAGAGCAGGTGTGTGTTCACAGACAGAGAGCAGGTGTGTGTTCGCAGACAGAGAGCAGGTGTGTGTTCACAGACAGAGAGCAGGTGTGTGTTCGCAGACAGAGAGCAGGTGTGTGTTCACAGACAGAAAGCAGGTGTGTGTTCACAGACAGAAAGCAGGTGTGTGTTCACAGACAGAGAGCAGGTGTGTGTTCACAGACAGAAAGCAGGTGTGTGTTCACAGACAGAGAGCAGGTGTGTGTTCACAGACAGAGAGCAGGTGTGTGTTCACAGACAGAAAGCAGAAAGCAGGTGTGTGTTCACAGACAGAGCAGGTGTGTGTTCACAGACAGAGAGCAGGTGTGTGTTCACAGACAGAGAGCAGGTGTGTGTTCACAGACAGAGAGCAGGTGTGTGTTCACAGACACAGAGAGCAGGTGTGTGTTCACAGACAGAGAGCAGGTGTGTGTTCACAGACAGAGAGCAGGTGTGTGTTCGCAGACAGAAAGCAGGTGTGTGTTCACAGACACAGAGAGCAGGTGTGTGTTCACAGACAGAGAGCAGGTGTGTGTTCACAGACAGAAAGCAGGTGTGTGTTCACAGACAGAAAGCAGGTGTGTGTTCACAGACAGAAAGCAGGTGTGTGTTCGCAGACAGAAAGCAGGTGTGTGTTCGCAGACAGAAAGCAGGTGTGTGTTCGCAGACAGAAAGCAGGTGTGTGTTCGCAGACAGAAAGCAGGTGTGTGTTCGCAGACAGAAAGCAGGTGTGTGTTCGCAGACAGAAAGCAGGTGTGTGTTCGCAGACAGAAAGCAGGTGTGTGTTCGCAGACAGAGAGCAGGTGTGTGTTCGCAGACAGAAAGCAGGTGTGTGTTCGCAGACAGAAAGCAGGTGTGTGTTCGCAGACAGAAAGCAGGTGTGTGTTCGCAGACAGAAAGCAGGTGTGTGTTCGCAGACAGAAAGCAGGTGTGTGTTCGCAGACAGAAAGCAGGTGTGTGTTCACAGACAGAGAGAGGTGTGTGTTCACAGACAGAGAGCAGGTGTGTGTTCACAGACAGAAAGCAGGTGTGTGTTCACAGACAGAGAGCAGGTGTGTGTTCACAGACAGAGAGCAGGTGTGTGTTCACAGACAGAGAGCAGGTGTGTGTTCACAGACACAGAGAGCAGGTGTGTGTTCACAGACAGAGAGCAGGTGTGTGTTCACAGACAGAGAGCAGGTGTGTGTTCACAGACACAGAGAGCAGGTGTGTGTTCACAGACAGAGAGCAGGTGTGTGTTCGCAGACAGAAAGCAGGTGTGTGTTCACAGACAGAGAGCAGGTGTGTGTTCACAGACACAGAGCAGGTGTGTGTTCACAGACAGAAAGCAGAAAGCAGGTGTGTGTTCACAGACAGAGAGCAGGTGTGTGTTCACAGACAGAGAGCAGGTGTGTGTTCACAGACAGAGAGCAGGTGTGTGTTCACAGACAGAGAGCAGGTGTGTGTTCACAGACAGAGAGCAGGTGTGTGTTCACAGACAGAGAGCAGGTGTGTGTTCACAGACAGAAAGCAGGTGTGTGTTCACAGACAGAAAGCAGGTGTGTGTTCACAGACAGAGAGCAGGTGTGTGTTCACAGACAGAGAGCAGGTGTGTGTTCACAGACAGAGAGCAGGTGTGTGTTCACAGACAGAGAGCAGGTGTGTGTTCACAGACAGAGAGCAGGTGTGTGTTCACAGACAGAAAGCAGGTGTGTGTTCACAGACACAGAGAGCAGGTGTGTGTTCACAGACAGAAAGCAGGTGTGTGTTCACAGACACAGAGAGCAGGTGTGTGTTCGCAGACAGAAAGCAGGTGTGTGTTCACAGACAGAAAGCAGGTGTGTGTTCACAGACAGAGAGCAGGTGTGTGTTCACAGACAGAAAGCAGGTGTGTGTTCACAGACAGAGAGCAGGTGTGTGTTCACAGACAGAGAGCAGGTGTGTGTTCACAGACAGAGAGCAGGTGTGTGTTCACAGACAGAAAGCAGGTGTGTGTTCACAGACAGAAAGCAGGTGTGTGTTCACAGACAGAGAGCAGGTGTGTGTTCACAGACAGAGAGCAGGTGTGTGTTCACAGACAGAGAGCAGGTGTGTGTTCACAGACAGAGAGCAGGTGTGTGTTCACAGACAGAGAGCAGGTGTGTGTTCACAGACAGAGAGCAGGTGTGTGTTCACAGACAGAAAGCAGGTGTGTGTTCACAGACACAGAGAGCAGGTGTGTGTTCACAGACAGAAAGCAGGTGTGTGTTCACAGACACAGAGAGCAGGTGTGTGTTCGCAGACAGAAAGCAGGTGTGTGTTCACAGACAGAAAGCAGGTGTGTGTTCACAGACAGAGAGCAGGTGTGTGTTCACAGACAGAAAGCAGGTGTGTGTTCACAGACAGAGAGCAGGTGTGTGTTCACAGACAGAGAGCAGGTGTGTGTTCACAGACAGAGAGCAGGTGTGTGTTCACAGACAGAAAGCAGGTGTGTGTTCACAGACAGAAAGCAGGTGTGTGTTCACAGACAGAAAGCAGGTGTGTGTTCACAGACAGAGAGCAGGTGTGTGTTCACAGACAGAGAGCAGGTGTGTGTTCACAGACAGAGAGCAGGTGTGTGTTCACAGACAGAGAGCAGGTGTGTGTTCACAGACAGAAAGCAGGTGTGTGTTCACAGACACAGAGAGCAGGTGTGTGTTCACAGACAGAAAGCAGGTGTGTGTTCACAGACACAGAGAGCAGGTGTGTGTTCGCAGACAGAAAGCAGGTGTGTGTTCACAGACAGAAAGCAGGTGTGTGTTCACAGACAGAGAGCAGGTGTGTGTTCGCAGACAGAAAGCAGGTGTGTGTTCACAGACAGAAAGCAGGTGTGTGTTCACAGACAGAGAGCAGGTGTGTGTTCACAGACAGAGAGCAGGTGTGTGTTCGCAGACAGAAAGCAGGTGTGTGTTCACAGACAGAGAGCAGGTGTGTGTTCACAGACAGAGAGCAGGTGTGTGTTCACAGACAGAAAGCGGGTGTGTGTTCGCAGACAGAAAGCAGGTGTGTGTTCGCAGACAGAAAGCAGGTGTGTGTTCGCAGACAGAAAGCAGGTGTGTGTTCGCAGACAGAGAGCAGGTGTGTGTTCACAGACAGAGAGCAGGTGTGTGTTCACAGACAGAGAGCAGGTGTGTGTTCACAGACAGAAAGCAGGTGTGTGTTCACAGACAGAGAGCAGGTGTGTGTTCACAGACAGAGAGCAGGTGTGTGTTCACAGACAGAGAGCAGGTGTGTGTTCGCAGACAGAGAGCAGGTGTGTGTTCACAGACAGAGAGCAGGTGTGTGTTCACAGACAGAGAGCAGGTGTGTGTTCGCAGACAGCGAGCAGGTGTGTGTTCGCAGACAGAGAGCAGGTGTGTGTTCACAGACAGAGAGCAGGTGTGTGTTCGCAGACAGAGAGCAGGTGTGTGAGAGCAGGTGTGTGTTCGCAGACAGAGAGCAGGTGTGTGTTCGCAGACAGAAAGCAGGTGTGTGTTCACAGACAGAGAGCAGGTGTGTGTTCACAGACAGAGAGTAGGTGTGTGTTCACAGACAGAAAGCAGGTGTGTGTTCACAGACAGAGAGCAGGTGTGTGTTCACAGACAGAAAGCAGGTGTGTGTTCACAGACAGAGAGCAGGTGTGTGTTCACAGACAGAAAGCAGGTGTGTGTTCACAGACAGAAAGCAGGTGTGTGTTCACATAGGGCTGTGCAATTAATTGAATTTCGATTTCGATTTCGATTTTTGCTCCCAACGATCACCAAAATAGTATAATCGAGTAAAAAACGATTATTTTGCCATGTTCTGTTTTGAAAGAACGCTCTTATTTTGTCTTGTGTTCTGAATGACGCGCGCACGCGCACATCCGCCCCTCCCGATGCCATAAACTCTCTCAGCTTGAATGTTTAAACTGATAAAACTTAAAACGAAGTAAAAATGATCAACTTTAGTTACGATGCAATGCTGGCCCGATTGTACAAGTGACAATTCCATCATGTCCCGACTCCTGAACGCGAATGTGTAGTTTCGACGCTTGCCTTGTCCAGCGCATTTTGAGAGACAGAGAGAGAGAAGACGCAGCGCCGCTGAACACTCACGCGGTTTGTGAAATTGCGTCTTGGAGAAAGTTTTAAAATTATTGATTTGATTTTATAATCTGTGTGGATTCATTTAGGCTACTCATACAATCTACATGCTAAAGTGAATCAATGTTTGCGGGGGAATTTCCCGCATTAGGCTATAAGTGGTAGACCTGCGGGAATATATTAAAATACTATATTATTTATTAAAAGTTCAAAAAGTACAATCAATGTTCAAATTTCGATTTTTTAAGAATTGTTGAAAGGTGTCTTTGGTAACACTTTACAATAAGGTTCATTAATTAGCATTAGTTAACAATAATGAACAATACTTCTACAGTATTTACTAATCTTAGTTAATATTAATTTCACCACTTACTAATACGTTATTAAAATGAAAGGTTGTATTTGTTAACATTAGTTAATGCACTGTAAACTTAACATAAACAAACAATGAACAGCTGTATTTTTATTAACTAACATTAAAAAAGATTAATAAATACTGTAACAAATGTATTTCTCATTGTTAGTTAATGTTAGTTAATACATTAACTAATGTTAACGAATTAACATTATTGTAAAGTGTTACCGTGTCTTTTTAATAAATGCAACACGTTCCCAAAGTCATGTGAAATAATCGTGTTACATAATCGTGATTTCAATACTGACCAAAATAATCGTGATTATGATTTTTTCCATAATCGAGCAGCCCTATGTTCACAGACAGAAAACAGGTGTGTGTTCACAGACAGAGAGCAGGTGTGTGTTCACAGACAGAAAGCAGGTGTGTGTTCACGGACACGCTTCACAGACACAGAGCAGGTGTGTGTTCACAGACAGAGAGCAGGTGTGTGTTCACAGACACAGAGCAGGTGTGTGTTCACGGACACGCTTCACAGACACAGAGCAGGTGTGTGTTCACAGACAGAGAGCAGGTGTGTGTTCACAGACACAGAGCAGGTGTGTGTTCACAGATACGCTTCACTGCAAGAGCAGGTGTGTGTTCACAGACAGAGAGCAGGTGTGTGTTCACAGACACGCTTCACTGCAAGAGCAGATGTGTGTTCACAGACAGAGAGCAGGTGTGTGTTCACAGACAGAGAGCAGGTGTGTGTTCACAGACAGAAAGCAGGTGTGTGTTCACAGACAGAGAGCAGGTGTGTGTTCACAGACAGAGAGCAGGTGTGTGTTCACAGACAGAGAGCAGGTGTGTGTTCACAGACAGAAAGCAGGTGTGTGTTCACAGACACAGAGAGCAGGTGTGTGTTCACAGACAGAGAGCAGGTGTGTGTTCACAGACAGAGAGCAGGTGTGTGTTCGCAGACAGAAAGCAGGTGTGTGTTCACAGACAGAGAGCAGGTGTGTGTTCACAGACAGAGAGCAGGTGTGTGTTCACAGACACAGAGCAGGTGTGTGTTCACAGACAGAAAGCAGAAAGCAGGTGTGTGTTCACAGACAGAGAGCAGGTGTGTGTTCACAGACAGAGAGCAGGTGTGTGTTCACAGACAGAAAGCAGGTGTGTGTTCACAGACAGAGAGCAGGTGTGTGTTCACAGACAGAGAGCAGGTGTGTGTTCACAGACAGAAAGCAGGTGTGTGTTCACAGACACAGAGAGCAGGTGTGTGTTCACAGACAGAAAGCAGGTGTGTGTTCACAGACAGAGAGCAGGTGTGTGTTCGCAGACAGAAAGCAGGTGTGTGTTCACAGACAGAGAGCAGGTGTGTGTTCACAGACAGAGAGCAGGTGTGTGTTCACAGACAGAAAGCGGGTGTGTGTTCGCAGACAGAGAGCAGGTGTGTGTTCGCAGACACAGAGCTGGTGTGTGTTCACAGACACGCTTCACTGCAAGAGCAGGTGTGTGTTCACAGACACAGAGCAGGTGTGTGTTCACAGACACGCTTCACAGACACAGAGCAGGTGTGTGTTCACAGACACGCTTCACAGACACAGAGCAGGTGTGTGTTCACAGACAGAGAGCAGGTGTGTGTTCACAGACACACTCAACACAAGACATCCAGCTGGTGTTCGGAGGATTTTAGCATCTCCAGCATCCACCGTGTGTGTAGGGCTGATTGATCCTCGCGTGTCGGTTAAAAATGTGAAAAAAAATGATTTCAGTGAAATTAAAGGGATAGTTCACTTTGAAATTAAATTTTGGTATGTTTTAGCTTACCTCAAGGGCATCCAAGATGTAGGTGTCTTTTTTTCCGCAGTAGTTTCAATTTTTATATTTTTAGGTCAAACCGTTCTTGTCTGTCAGTCATATAATGCAGGTCTATGGTCACTGTCTCAAAGAGCATGCACAGAGTCCAAATTAAAACAATTCCCCATCGTCCAAATTAAACAATTCCCCATCGTAAGTACACATTGATGGCCTAAGACACGAAACGAGCGGTTTGTGTGAGAAAACGAACAGTATTTATATCGTTTTTACCTCTTGAACACAGCCACGTCCAAGTGATCTGAGAGCGCGGGCAGGTATAGATATATACAATAGATGTTGCCTTGGCTACTGCAGTTCATTGGAAACCGTAGCCAAGGCGACTTCTGTTGTATATATCTATACCCGCCCGTGCTCTCAGATCACTTGGACGTGGCTGTGTTCAAGAGGTAAAAACGATATAAATACTGTTCGTTTTCTCACACAAACCGCTCGTTTCGTGTCTTAGGCCATCAATGTGTACTTACGATGGGGAATTGTTTAATTTGGACGATGGGGAATTGTTTTAATTTGGACTCTGTGCATGCTCTTTGAGACAGTGACCATAGACCTGCATTATATGACTGACAGACAAGAACGGTTTGACCTAAAAATATAAAAATTGAAACTACTGCGGAAAAAAAGACACCTACATCTTGGATGCCCTTGAGGTAAGCTAAAACATACCAAAATTTAATTTCAAAGTGAACTATCCCTTTAATATACTATACTAGTACTATATTTTAGTTCGATAATGTTTTTTATTTAATATTTTGTATTTTTAGGGGATTTTATGGTACTAATTTATATTTACACAGTAGTTATAATCCATTTATTCACTTTTTGAGCATAGACCGGAAAATGAAATTTCCAAATTAAACTGGTAAATCTTGAATGCTTTAGAGTGACAGACTGAAGTTTGATCTCTTCAAAGACGACACTTGGCAGATTATTGCTGAAGTGAAAACAGTTTTAAAAAGTGAACTTTAAAAAAGTTACAGAATTTTACGTTTATTGTTATGACAAATTTGCAAAAGTACTATTTAAATTTTTTATATGAAATGTATATTTTCAAAAACATGTTTTACTCTAAAACTGTGAGAAAATCAAAGCCATAAATCTAAACAAGTTGTGTTCCAAATATGAGCTTAATATCTCAAAAAATGATCTTTCAGTGAGATGTTTTTAGGCTGCAGTTCCAAACGCTTCCACTAGAGGAAACTCCAATGCGCTCATTTTTGACCGTGAGGAGCTCAAGTGTTTCTGGACCATTTCACCTGTTCGAATCATGTCCATGATTATTTTATTTGTATTTTTTCACACAGCAAGTGCCAAAACCTTTACCAAGTTTCGTTCCAACCATTCCGATGAAGACAGATGTAAACATGTCCAGTCTAAGAGCACCAGAGGGTTAAGGCTGATTAGCGTGACATTTAACATGAGACCAGAAACTGTATCATGTGAAGACTGAGTTGCTAAAGAAGCGTTGTGTTTTCCTCAGAGCGGTGCGTCAGATGGCACAGGAGCAGTTCTTCCTCATGGCCACCAGGTGTTGTATGGGCCACCGACCGCTGCTGTTCTTCATCACCCTCCTCTTCACTGTCCTGGGAGTGAGTACAGCCGTCACGCAGAAGGGTTGACCCATGATGCAACATGTTTAGATGCCATTATTAATTGCTTGCTGCTGTTTCAGAGTACGGCTAAAGAAAGAGCGAAGCACGCTGGCGATTACTTCACGCTCTTACGCCACTTGCTCAACTACGCGTACAACAGCAACATAAACCTGCCCAACGCCGAGGTGCTGCTCAACAACGAGATCGACTGGCTCAAGAGAATACGAGTGAGTTCACATTAACCGCTCCTCGAGCCGGAGCACGAGAGCCATGGTTTAACTCTTGGGTCTTCATGTGCGTTCAGGACGAGGTGAAGAAGACGAGCGAGACGGGTGTGGAAGAGACCATTCTCGAGGGGCATCTGGGCATCACTAAAGAACTGCTGGCCTTTCAGACGCCCGAGAAGAAGTTCTACATCGGCTGTGAGAAAGATGGTGCTAATCTAATAAAGGTGAATGCCCTATTCATGTAATATTCAACAACATTATTGATCTCCTGCATTGACACCATTATATGAGAACTGAGCTGGACGATGACATCACGGTTTTCTATATATATACTGTATATATATATATGAACTAAATGAACTAAACTGCTTTGAAACAGTCAGTGTTGTAAAGCGCTGTGTAAATAAAGCTGATTGACTATAACATGATTTTTTTTAAACAGATTTGTTGTAAAAAGGAAGATGACTTAATTTGTCCCTGGCTTCATCTCTGGTGTGTGTCCCTCACAGGAGCTGATTGATGACTTCATCTTCCCGGCGTCTAACGTGTACCTGCAGTACGTGAAGAGCGGCGAGTTCCCGGCGGAGCAAGCTATCCCAGTGTGCACCAGTCCGGCCTCCATCAGCGCCGGCTTCGAGCTGCTCATGGCGCTCGCTGTCGGCTGCGTGCGAAACCTCAAGCAGATCGTCGACACGCTCACGGACATGTACTATCTAGGCACGTGCACTTATTACACTTACACTAAGTCTTTAACAGACGCCTCAGTCCAAAGCGACTTACAAATGAGGACTAAAGCAAGCGAGTCATACAAAAATACAAACTTCAGGCATTGCTTAGAGTAGCATAAGCCAGACAAGGGAGGGTTAAAAGAAAAGGAAATATATATATTTTGTTTTTATGAGGTTATGTGCTCATGGAAGAGGTGAGTTTTCATCTGTCTGTTGTCGGTTGTCAGGGATTCTGCATTCGAAAAGAAGAAAAGCCTCTGTGAACTCAAGCATGTCTTCTCTAGCGATGCGATCTGCTGCTGTCTCCCGAACGAGGCTCATGTGTGTAACGCGTGTGTGTTGTCTCAGGTTGCGAGGCTCTGACGGAGTGGGAGTATCTTCCACCGGTGGGGCCGAGGCCAAACAAAGGCTTCGTTGGTCTGAAGAACGCGGGAGCCACATGCTACATGAACTCGGTGATCCAGCAGCTCTACATGATCCCGCACATCCGGAACGGGCTCCTGGCCATCGAGGGCACCGGCAGCGACATCGACGACGACACATCCGGGGACGAGAAGCAGGACAACGAGGTACAAACTGCACACGTGTCACTCGACCGCACCGAAAACCTTTAGGCCTCGTTCAGACTGTCAGTCCAAATCCGATTGGAGTCCGATCAGGTTGCTGATCACTTGATCTGTACAAATCCGTTTCAAGCTACATTCATATGTGACCCTGGACCACAAAACCAGTCACATGAAATTGAAATTTAGACAGTCTAAAAGTTGAATAAATAAGCTTTCCATTGATGTATGGTTTGTTTATATATAATATAATATATATAAAATAATACTAAATAAAGTGGCTCATCCCAGCCTCCGGTTCTGCCTCAGAGGACGGCTACACATTTCCATGTTGTCAAACTGTAATAAGACAACATCTCTATTGCTAACCCCTCCATGTTTCGGTGGTTGTTGTTGTTATATATATTTTGATGCAAACGTCATTGCCATAGAAACCAATGCAGATATTCCGGAAAGCGAAGGAACATGAACGTGTGCATGAACACACTAATCAGATTTGAACCGTTGCGATACACAGTGTGGACATCAATAACTTTAGATCAGATTCCAATCGGATTCAGAAACGCCCGGATTATGAGTGACAGTGTGAGCGAGCTCCAGTGCAGAGATGAAGCGGCGTCTGGATGTTGTGCTGCAGAGTAATGTGGACCCCAGGGATGATGTGTTTAGTTATCATCAGCAGTTTGATGACAAGCCCTCTCTCAATAAGGCGGAGGACCGTAAGGAGTACAACATCGGAGTGCTCCGGCATCTGCAGGTGATCTTCGGGCACCTGGCGGCGTCCCGGCTGCAGTACTACGTCCCCCGAGGCTTCTGGAAGCAGTTCAGGTACTCACGCCACACGAGTCTGAAGCACAACGTGTTCTACACTTCATAATAATATTAGCTGCATTTACACAGACCCTTAACCTGGTTAAAACCAGACCATTCTTAGTAGTAACTGAGTTATGGTCTGGCAAAGCTTCATTAATAACTCATTTCCAAAGGGGCGTTACCAACGGACGTCGCTCAAATGCCTCTGGGCGCAATTGGATAGACCTAAAACCAATCAGAGCGATCGTCATTGTGTAAAGCCCGCCTCAACGTTTCTGATTGGTGCCTCGATTTGGACGGATTAAAAATCGGCTTGAATGGGCTCTTTGCCAGACTACTTGCAGAGCAAATCTAAATTTGCCGGAAGTTGTCTGGGTTTTCCCAGGCTAACAGACCCTAATAATCCACATGAAAACTGGAGAGTGTGGCGTAATGACGTGTGTTCGTACAAGGAGCTTAAAGTGCTTGAATTTGACTTTCTGAAATGTAAGTCCTGGAAAACAGCCATAGTTATGAAGAGGTGCTTGAATTATTGAAAGACAAGATATGTCAAATTAGTGTTTTATTTTATGGCATTTTATTTACACACTTGCAAACACACTGCAAACACACTGGCAAACACTGCAAAAACACTGCAAACACACTGCAAACACGCTGGCAAACACTGCAAACACGCTGGCAAACACTGCAAACACACTGGCAAACACACTGCAAACACACTGCAAACACGCTGGCAAACACGCTGGCGCAAACACGCTGGCAAACACGCTGGCACAAACACACTGGCAAACACACTGCAAACACACTGGCAAACACACTGGCAAACACACTGGCAAACACACTGGCAAACACGCTGGCAAACACGCTGGCAAACACGCTGGCAAACACGCTGGCACAAACACACTGGCAAACACACTGGCAAACACTGCAAACACGCTGGCAAACACACTGCAAACACGCTGGCAAACACACTGCAAACACTGCAAACACGCTGGCAAACACGCTGGCAAACACACTGCAAACACGCTGGCAAACACACTGGCAAACACACTGGCAAACACACTGCAAACACACTGCAAACACACTGCAAACACACTGGCAAACACACTTGCAAACACACTGGCAAACACACTTGCAAACACACTGGCAAACACACTGCAAACACACTGGCAAACACTGCAAAGATGCTTGTTTGCACAGTGAGTGCAGCTTATGACATATAGATGCGCACAATAACCCGATCACTTTATTTAGAGTTCATTCATGTAAACTCATGTAAAAAGAATAACTTTCTTCTGATGGTGTGTGTGAACATCGGCCACAGCAGAACCAGATTTAGCGTGTTGTATAAAGTTAAAGTTAGTAATAGTCTCATTTCCCGGATTAATATCCAGACACAGCTGTGAGTGAAACACTGTGACCTGTTCAAGAGTTCTGATCAATCATTGGCTTGAGTTTGAGGCGTTTGTTAGACCAGTGGCTGATGGGTAAATGTGTGTGTGAACCGTCATTATTGGTGTTGTTCAGCGGCTCATGTGAAGACGTCTGCGTTTGAATGGTTCCTGCAGGTTATGGGGGGAACCAGTCAATCTGAGAGAACAGCACGACGCGCTCGAGTTCTTCAACTCGCTGGTGGACAGTCTGGATGAGGCGCTGAAGGCCCTCGGGCATCCCAGCATGCTCAGCAGGATCCTGGGGGGCTCGTTCGCAGACCAGAAGATCTGTCAGGGTTGTCCTCACAGGTGAGAGAAGGACTGTCAATCATTCTGAGGGATTTTCTGTGTGTGTGTGTGTGTGTGTGTGTGTGTGTATGTATACGTGTGTGTGTATGTGCGTGTGTGTGTTCCAGTGTTAATTGTGACAGCAAATTTTGATATAGGTTTAATGATAGTCTTGTGACTAAAATGCCATTTAGTTTGTCATATTTTAGTCATCTGAATTGATTTAGTTCTAGTCTACAGTAGATTTAGTCGACTAAAATATTATGGGTTGAACATCAGTTGTAATGCATTCATTTAGAATTTCTCTAAAATGTCCAGACTCATATACTCTCAGAGAAAACATCTATTAATCTGTTAATGTGATTAATATTAAGGGCACAGACGGCATTAGGTTTATTACGCACTGTCTTATATACGCACTGTCTTTATAGTATTTACACTATAAATACTAGTGTAGAACATTGCATAGAAACCGTGTCTATTCCTCGTTTAGTGAGATCAAATAATAAATCTACTGCAGGATCTAGGAAAAATCTAATTGTTATTAAAACAGAAAATGTTGCTATTAGTAAACAAAAACTATTTCTAAAGCTAGGTCTTCTAAACATTAGATCACTCACACCTAAGGCAGTTATTGTAAATGAAATAGTCACAGATAATAGCTTCGATGTACTTTGCCTTACTGAAACCTGGCTTAAACCAAATGATTATTTCGGTATTAATGAGTCTACTCCTCCTGGATACTGTTATAAGCATGAGCCCCGTCTGATTGGTCGTGGCGGAGGTGTTGCAACCATTTATAGAGATATTCTAAATGTTACTCATAAAACGGGTTATAAGTTTATTTCATTTGAAGTACTTGTACTAAATGTTACGCTCTTAGATGTTAGAAAAACATCCCTATTATCTCTAGCCTTGGCTACCGTATATAGACCGCCAGGGCCTTACGCTGATTTCCTAAAAGAGTTTGCAGATTTTCTCTCAGACCTATTAGTCAATGTCGATAAAGCATTAATTGTTGGAGATTTTAACATACACGTAGATAATCCAAATGATGCGTTAGGAGCTGCGTTTACAGATTTATTAAATTCATTTGGGGTCAAGCAAAACGTCACCGGACCAACACATCGTCTTAATCATACACTCGATTTAATTATATCACATGGAACCGATCCAACCGATATAGATATCATTCCACAAAGTGATGATGTCACTGATCACTACATGGTAACTTGCATATTACGTACTGCTGTAATATGTCATGCGGCGTCGCGTTATCAACCAGGCAGAACAATCCTCCCATCCACCATAGATAATTTCTCAAATTGCTTATCTAATCTGTCTCAGCTGCCGCCTGAACCCAAACAAACAGATGAACTAGAAGAACTAACTAGCACTATGAGCACCATTCTCTCTAGAACATTGGATGTGGTTGCACCTATTAAATTAAAAAAGGTCAGAGAGAAAATTAAAGCACCATGGTACAACAATACTACGCATGTTTTAAAGAGAGAAACGCGTATTTTAGAGCGTAAATGGAAACAAACTAATTTAGAGGTCTTTAGAATCGCGTGGAAAGACAGTATGTCACGTTATAAAAAGGCCCTAAAAGCGGCCAGGGCTGAGCACCTCCGCAAACTAATAGAAAACAACCAAAACAATCCAAGGTTTTTATTTAACACCGTGGCTAGACTAACAAATAAACAGACGTCACCCGAACAAAATATCCCGTTACAGTTCAGTAGTAATGATTTCATGAACTTCTTCACTGAGAAAATAGAAAGCATCAGAACCACAATTGTAAACGTTCAATCTTCAATTGCGCCTTATAATTCAGCTTCAATTATCACCCCGCAAGAACAATTACAGTGCTTTACAACTATAGAACAAAAAGAGTTAAATAAACTTATCACTTCATCTAAAACAACAACATGTTTATTAGATCCTATACCAACTAAACTACTGAAAGAAGTGTTACCTGTAGTGGAAGAGCCTCTCCTCAATATTATTAACTCGTCTTTATCTTTAGGTCATGTTCCAAGAACATTTAAACTGGCAGTTATAAAACCTCTCATTAAGAAACCACAATTAGATCATAATAATCTAGCAAATTATAGACCCATTTCAAATCTTCCATTTATGTCTAAAATATTAGAAAAAGTGGTGTCCGCTCAACTGGGCTCTTTCTTGCAACAAAATGATATCTATGAAAAGTTTCAGTCTGGATTCAGACCGCATCATAGCACTGAAACTGCGCTCGTTAAAATCACAAATGATTTACTTTTAGCTTCTGACCAAGGCTGTATCTCAATACTAGTTTTACTTGATCTTAGTGCTGCGTTCGATACTATAGATCATACATTACTCTTAGATCGACTACAAAATTATACTGGTGTTCAAGGACAAGAACTAAGCTGGTTCAAATCATACCTATCTGACCGCTACCATTTTGTCTATTTAAATGGAGAAAAATCGATCATAACTCCAGTAAACTATGGAGTGCCGCAGGGATCTGTATTAGGCCCTCTGTTATTTTCAATATATATGATGCCACTTGGAAATATTATAAGGAAACATGGAATTAGTTTCCATTGTTATGCTGATGACACTCAAATATATATTTCATCACGGCCGAATGAAAACGCTAAATTTTCCAAATTGACAGAGTGTGTTAAAGATATAAAAGATTGGATGACGCGTAATTTTCTTTTATTAAATCCAGACAAGACAGAGGTAATACTTATCGGTTCAAAAAACCGCCCACAAAACCTCGCACAATACAACTTTAACATCATAGGATGTCCTGTTACTTTATCCTCTGCAGTAAAAGACCTGGGTGTTATACTCGATTGCAACCTGTCTTTTGAAAATCATATTTCATATGTTACAAAAACAGCCTTTTTCCACCTTAGAAACATTGCTAAGCTACGTAATATGCTATCAGTTTCTGGTGCAGAAAAGTTAGTTCATGCATTCATGACCTCGAGACTGGATTACTGTAATGCTTTATTAGCTGGTTGTCCTGCATCCTCAATAAACAAGCTACAGTTAGTCCAAAATGCCGCCGCTAGAGTTCTTACGAGATCAAGAAAATATGATCATATAACACCGATTTTATCATCACTGCATTGGTTACCTATAAAGCTCCGTATTAATTATAAGATATTGCTACTGACTTATAAAGCCCTAAACGGCTTAGCTCCAGTCTATTTAACGGATCTTCTATCGCCCTATAATCCATCGCGCTCTTTAAGATCACTAAATTCAAGGCTTTTGGTCATACCTAGGATATCCAGAACCACCAAAGGAGGGAGAGCATTTTCACATTTGGCTCCAAAACTCTGGAATAGTCTTCCTGATACTGTTCGTTGCTCAGACTCGCTCTCCCAGTTTAAAACTAGATTAAAGTCGCATCTCTTCAGCCAGGCATTCATATAATCCTACAGTTCAAACTACAATCCGGCCTCTAGCTCATAAATGCCAGAGGAGAACTGGCCCCCGACTGAGCCTGGGTTCTCCCAAGGTTTTTTTTTTCTCCATTAGGTCACCTGATGGAGTTTTAGGACACCATTAGGTCACTTGATGGAGTTTTTCGGTTCCTTGCCACTGTTGCCTTTGGCTTGCTCAGTTGGGGATATTTTGGGGATATTTAATTTAATTTGATCAATCAATAAATTCCTCTTGAAACAAACTTTGTTGTATTTTTTTTTATTTAATACTGTGAAGCTGCTTTGATACAATCTGTATTGTGAAAAGCGCTATACAAATAAACTTGACTTGACTTGACTTGACTTGACTGTCACTTTAAGACCGAATGCGTGGATCCACTGCACTGATGCACATCTGATACCTCACTGTTGATGTTCTGTAGAGACACAACCAACGGTGTTTACGTGAATACTCTCCACGGACATTTAGACGTAATGTTGTGCTGTCTGTGTGTACGGCTGCATGCTTCGAGTGTGTGTGTGTGTGTGTGTGCGCACTGAAAACCACACGAGTAAAGCTCTCGTCACTCTTCTTCAGATCTCTCCATACGTCTGCTCTTCTCTTTCTCACAGACGGTTACATTTGTTAAGTTTTTTGCATCCGTTCTGACTGGGTCTCTTCCCAAAGCTCTTTCTAACATTTTCGTCTAGTTTTAATTCGTTGACGAAAATGTCAATAGATTGCGAACTGGATTCAGTTTGAGAGTGTTTGATCTGTACAGAGGTAAAGGGAAGTGGTGTGTTCACAGGTATGAGTGTGAGGAGTCCTTCACAACGCTGAATGTTGACATCCGGAACCACCAGAACCTCCTGGACTCTTTAGAACAGTACGTCAAAGGAGATCTCCTGGAGGGAGCCAACGCCTACCACTGTGAGAAGTGCAACAAAAAGGTAGGATGTCTTCCCTGACTCTCCCAAACTTGTGTAAAGTGCAAATTAGTGACGTCTTCCTGTGGTTTTCACTCGTGCTGGTTTGCTGAAAGGTGAAGAGCGACTCTGTGCTGTAAGATGCTCTCTCTGTTAAACACTGTCCTGCGTTTAATACAAGCAGAATGCTCTTTTATGAAGTTATTTCACTTAAGGACTTTAGTAAGATGATGCCTGAAAAAGTTTGGGATTTTTTAATCATGTTAATTTAAAATAATAATTTGTATAATATGACTTCTTGTGTTTGCGCTCGCGCTCTCTCTCTCTCTCTCTCTCTCTCTCTCTCTCTCTCTCTCTCTCTCTCTCTCTCTCTCTCTCTCTCTCTCTCTCTCTCTCTCTCTCTCTCTCTCTCTCTCTCTCTCTCTCTCTGTCTCTCTCTCTCTCCCCCTCTCTCTCTCTCTCCCTCCATCTATCCATCTATCCTGTGGTTTCCCGTCAGGTGGACACTGTGAAGCGTCTCCTCATAAAGAAGCTCCCGCCGGTGTTAGCCATCCAGCTGAAGCGCTTCGACTACGATTGGGAGCGCGAGTGTGCGATTAAGTTCAACGATTACTTTGAGTTCCCTCGTGAGCTGGACATGGAGCCGTACACGGTGGCCGGCGTGGCGAAGCTGGAGGGGGACGAGGTTCCGCTGGAGAGCCAGGTTATCCCGGAGAACCCCCCGGCGGATCCCGATGCTAGCTCGCGCTACAGGCTCGTGGGCGTGCTAGTGCACTCGGGTCAGGCTAGCGGCGGACACTACTACTCGTACATCGTGCAACGCCACGGCAGCGACGGCGACGGGCTGAAGGACCGCTGGTATAAGTTTGACGACGGTGACGTGACGGAGTGTAAGATGGACGATGACGAGGAGATGAAGAACCAGTGCTTTGGTGGAGAGTACATGGGTGAGGTGTTCGATCACATGATGAAGCGCATGTCGTACCGGCGGCAGAAGCGCTGGTGGAACGCCTATATTCTGTTCTACGAGCGCATGGACGCCACAGGGGGCGACGGCGAGCTGCTGAAGTACATCACTGAACTCACGCTCGCGTCCCGGCCCAACCAACCCAAGATGCCCTTGGCCATCGAGGCCAGCGTCCGCAAGCAGAACGTGCAGTTCATGCACAGCCGCATGCAGTTCAGCCTCGAGTACTTCCAGTTCATGAAGAAACTGCTGACCTGCAACAGCGTATACCTGAACCCTCCTCCAGGTGAGACCCCCCCTCAGGCCCTGTCCACGCCTACAGCTCAGGCCCTGTCCACACGCACACGCAGGATACGCTCTCTGAAACCAAACTTATTGAAAACTCCTGCCTGGGTGAAGATTTTTAGAAACTCCGGTTCAGTGTTGTTGTGTAGAAACCGCAGATTCTGGCTTGTGACGTCAGAACCGGAACCAGTAATAACCTTTTTTCCAGGCTTCTGATTGGCCAACATTGCTTTACGTTTAAGGTTATATCGCCACCTGTTGGTTTGGCATGCTTTTGACAGCGTTTTCTTGCGTTTTCATGTGGACGTGAATGTGGAGGAAAAGCCCGTGTGCGTGTGGACTAGGCCTCAGTCAGTGGCTCGTGTCTGAGTATCTGTAGCGTCTGATGTATTGAGATGCTCCTCTTCTCTGCTCCTTCTAGGTCAAGATCACCTTTTACCAGAAGCTGAAGAAATAGCCATGATAAGTATACAGCTCGCTGCCAGATTCCTGTTTAGCACCGGCTTCCACACGAAGAAGGTCGTCCGAGGCCCTGCGAGCGACTGGTGAGCGTTAGCTGAGCGTTAGCTGTCGAAACTGGACACGCCTACTATATAGTGTTCATTTTATCAGCTATTTTTACATTTAGTCTTAGTCCTGTGTCAGATGTACTTTTTAGTTTTTATCATATTTAGTCAACCTTGCTCTGTTTTCATTCAGTCAAGGTTTAGTCGACTAAAAGCCCTGTGCATTTTATCTAGTTTTAGTCATTAAAAACTTAGTCATGCTGCATAATGGTTCAGTTTATAATAGGCTAACGATTATTTTGCTTAAAATTATAATCACACTTGTTGTCATTTGAGAAATATATATTTGCATTTCATCAGAATTATTGCTCTTTCATATCAAGTACAAATCTAGAGAATGTCTCGTATAGTCTCATGATGTCTCATAGAACTCGTCTGCATGGTTTATTTCACCTAATCTGGTTTCCTGGGGGTTTTTTCATAGGCTATTTGTCATAAATTAACCCATTCTCTAACATTATAAAAACAAGACATTTCTCTCAAAAATTAAAACGGTGAAATTTGTAACGTAATACCAAATTACATTCATGTTTTTTTTATTAAAACAACAGCAACAAAAAAAAAAAAGACTATATATTGTCTCACAGAGCAGCGCATGTGCATTTATTCATATAGTCGAGATTCATGTTTGGAATTATTACAGAAGGTTTGATCGCAGTTTTAGTCACAGAAACCAGCGCAAGAACCTCGTTTCGTGATTTAAAGAAATTAACAATATTAACAATAAGAATAATAGTCAAGTCATGAAAGTATGGGAATTACTAAAGGCCGTTCACACTTAGTACAATAACTTTAACTAAAACATTAAAGATATAGTTCTAAAAGTCTAAATATAAGAGTCCATCCCACAACTATTGAAAACTAAAGACAAGTGAACCGTCAGTAATAAAATAAGAACAAATACACAAATTACAAGCAGAGATGAACACTAAATAAAGCTACAAAGTCTAACAGAGGATTATTCAGGTACAGAAATAAAAAATTAGGCCTAAATGTAAAATAACACTATTTATTCACTGTAAAAAAAATTGTTAAAGCTGTATTTTGTTTTATTAACATTAATGACATTAATAAGAATATTAGGCTTTGTTATTTAGTCTCTGCTTGTAATTTGTGTAATTGTTCCTATTTTATTACTGACTGTTCACTTGTCTTTAATAATGTTTGAACTTTACCAGTTAGGCTAGCAGTTTTTGATGTGGTTTTGAGCTTTAAGTAATAAATAAAAAGCAAATTTATAATAATATTATATATAAATTATTTTAAAAAAAAATGTATTACATTTTTTTGCTAAACCCGAAAACTGATCCGATCCATGGCTCAAAAACCGTAGATGATCCAAACCGTGAATTTTGTGATCCGTTGCACCACTAGTGTGTCCGGTGGTGCGTTCAGCGCCCGGTCCAGGTGTGTGATCAGTGTCACCTGACCCATCTCTCTTCTGTTTCTCCATCAGGTATGACGCCCTGTGTCTCCTGTTGCGTCACAGCAAGAACGTGCGCAGCTGGTTTGCTCACAGCGTGTTGTTCTCCTTCCCCACGCGCTTCTCCGAGTTCCTGCTGGAGTGTCCCAGTGCCGAGGTCCGCGGAGCCTTCGCCAAGCTAATCGTTTTCATCGCACACTTTTCCCTGCAGGATGGCCCGTGTCCTGCTCCAGTTACCTCTCCCAGCACATCCACACAGGTGAGAGAAACCAGTACAGGAGAGAAACCAGTGCAGGAGAGAAACCAGTGTAGGAGGATCTCACAGATCTGTGTCCCACGTTCCTCAATCAGTGATTCAGCTAAACCTTGTTGTTCTTCTCTGTGTCATGTAGACTAGGCTGAAAACATTGTGTGGATTTATCAGTTTTTAAAGGTCTTTTAAATGGGAGAAAGGAAAGTTCCTATATTAAAATGCCCCTGTGATGCTATCTTAAAGGTTCCTAGTTTCCGCTGCAGCTTCAGCTCTTTTCTCTCAGTGTCTGAAACGCTTCCATCAAGGATTCAGTCTCTCTAAGCCCCGCCTCTCTGAGAGCTGCTCTGCTGTGATTGGTCAGAAAGCAAACGCTCATTATCATATCTGAATCTCAGCTCTTGATCACAGTGATACGAACAGTAACGATGGCGTGGGTTTTACCGTATCAATCTCAGAAAACAGCGTCTTCTCCACATGAACAACACGAACCAAACTCTCCCAGTCTCAGATACACTACAGTGTTTGAGGGCGGAGCTAAGAGACGCTGCTCAGCCAATCAACACCACAGGCTGGCATTATGCTAATGAGTTACAAACCTACACAGGATCAGCAGAGACTGAATTACTGACGACTCGTTTCAGAGACAAACACTTTATTTATCTGCACTTTGATCTGTCAGAGCTTGTACAGTCACAGACAGCTCTATTACACACTGTATGAAAGGGAACATCTGAAAAAGCATAATGGGGCACTTTAACAAATGGCAAGCAAAAGTGGGTTCTAGACTCCATTGTTTATACCAGTTGCCGAATAGGCCATTACAGGATGACACACAAGTTTTAAATATTAGGAAAAGATCCACCAACATGTTCTCTTTGTCTAAATCCTGTATCCCTGTATCCCTGTAGCATGGATAGCCTGTATCCCTGTATCCCTGTAGCCTGTATCCCTGTAGCATGGATAGCCTGTATCCCTGTAGCCTGTATCCCTGTAGCATGGATAGCCTGTATCCCTGTATCCCTGTAGCATGGATAGCCTGTATCCCTGTAGCCTGTATCCCTGTAGCATGGAAAGCCTGTATCCCTGTAGCCTGTATCCCTGTAGCATGGATAGCCTGTATCCCTGTAGCCTGTATCCCTGTAGCATGGATAGCCTGTATCCCTAGCATGTTTTATTAGATAGTGATGGGTTTAGCCGCTTTTTTATTCAGTTATCTCTTTAAAATAATTTTTTACCGGTGTTAAAGGAGTAGTTCACTTTCTGAATTAAAATTTCCTGATAATTTCCTCTCTCTCACGTCATCCAAGATGTTCATGTCTTTCTTTCTTCAGTGGAAAAGAAATGAAGGTTTTTGAGGAAAACATCAGGATGTTCCTCCATATAGTGTCTTCAATGGAGTCCAACGGGTCGAAGGTCCAGATGCGAGTTTCAGTGCAGCTTCAAAGTCTCGACACGATCCAGCCGAGTAAGAGTCTTATCTAGACAAACCAGCGGACAATTTATAACAAAATAAACATTTATATACTTTTAACCACTAATGCTCACCTTGCACTTGCTGTGATGCGACACACATTACGTAATCAGGTTGAAAGGTCAAGCGTGACGAAGGCGGAAGAACAGACCCAGTGTTTACAAAGCCAACGTGTAAAGACTGAGTCAAACGCCATTTACAAAATAAATACATAAATAAAAGGTAAAACTACGATGTTGGACGATTTTGAAGTTGGAGGAGAAAATGAGATGGAGTTTTTCGTCCTATCCTACAATTCTGAACCGGAACACGCGTGACCTTTCACCCTGATTACGTAATGTGTGTCGCATCACAGCTAGTGCAAGACGAGCATTAGTGGTTAAAAGTATATAAATGTTTATTTTGTTATAAATTGTCCGCTGGTTTGTCTAGATAAGACTCTTACTCGGCTGGATCGTGTCGAGACTTTGAAGCTGCACTGAAACTCGCATCTGGACCTTCGACCCGTTGGACTCCATTGAAGACACTATATGGAGGAACATCCTGATGTTTTCCTCAAAAACCTTCATTTCTTTTCCACTGAAGAAAGAAAGACATGAACATCTTGGATGACGTGAGAGAGAGGAAATTATCAGGAAATTATAACTACTCTTTTAACCCTTTAGAACAGGGGTGGGGAACGTCCGGCCCCCGGGCCGTAACCGGCCCGCAAAACAGTTTGATGCGGCCCGCGAGTCAATTCCTCCCAAAAAAAAAAAAATCTCAGCAATTACTACAGAAACAAAAATCTCAGCAATTACTTTTCCCTTGATAGAAAACACAAAATAGGCAAAGTGGCAAGCAGCACAAGTCCACGAGCCGTGAGAGCAGGGCGAGGCCAGTAGCGCGAGTGTTAATGAGTCACCTGCGCGCCGCACCGGTTTCAAGTTTCTCACGGATGAGCTTCGGGGGCGCGCGCGCCGTACCGGTTTCAAGTTTCTCACTGATCAGCTTCGGGGCGCATAAAAGGATCGGAACGATGACAGCGGAGGACTTTGTGTGTGTGTGTGTGTGTGTGTGTGCGCAGACTAAATCACACAACTGTGTGTGTGTGTGTTGCGTGTGCGTGTGTGTGGTAGTCGTCCACGAGGGGCTGCTGCTTTTACTTTCGTTTTGTCATTTGCGTATTAAAGTGGAATGAGTGGCCGACTAAAAGTGGCCGACAGCAAGTGGAATGAGTGGCCGACAGCAAGTAGAATGTGTGGCCGACAAAAATAAATAATTTTTTTTAACTATAAGCAACCCAATTTGTCTAGATCTGTATTATTTCCTTTGTATAATGAGCTTAAATATTGCTGCGCAGTCGTGTGAATTAGTCTGCTTGATTAACATTATTACAATGTATTCCTATTTAACTCTGATATGTAGCCTATATATATATATATATAAGGTCCTCGAATGTGTTTGAATATTTCACCAGCATCAGCCTTTTCACAGTTTGTATCACTCCGCTTGTCTGTGTTTGCGCAACTTGCATCATTAAGCCAGTAAGTGGTGACAAGTGACTGTCTTTATGAGTGAACAATTGAAATTTAATTGAACTGATTTAATAGTGCCAAAAACATTGATTAACTCAAGAAAGAAACAAGTTGCTGAAACCAATCTTTAATGCTAAAAAGTTTACATCTATGCAAAATAATCCTTGAAAGATTTCTCATTTAAGGCCATTCCTGTTTAGAATATGTGATTGTGTATTGTCAACAATAAGCAGAAACATTTTGCATTTCCATTTTGTGGATCATTCATTTCAACATTTATCCTCATTCTCATGTTTAAGAATCTGTTATCTGCTTGACAAATAATTTATGCTACTGCCCACTGACATGCTTTTAAAGCTATTGTCATCAAAAAATGTTGGCCTTCAAACACCTTAAAATGCACATATGTAGGTCCGAGAAATAAAAATTTTCTCTGGGGAGCATGCCCCCGAACCCCCCGGACTACCTCACATTTGAATGTGTGTGTCTGTGTGGTAATGTGGGCTGGTGTGGCTACAGTGCCAGGGCTGAATTTTTTAACCAGTCTGCCCCCTGCATATAGGCCTAAAATATACATTATTCTCTGTATCGAATCATGTTATCTTGTTACCCACCCCCCAGCCCCTGATGTTTCGGGCTCAGCCCCTGATGTTTTTAAAACCTAGAAACGACCCTGCTCATTACAATGGCCCTTAAAGAATGTAAAAAAATTGTAAATGGCCCTTTATAGGAAAAAGTTTCCCCACCCCTGCTTTAGAACCTGAAGCTAAAATAGGTGTTTTTCACATAATTTGATTTTTTGACTGTAAAATTCTAAAACAATGTGCTATCTTCATGTGCAAGGTGTCATCTTTTTCAGAAAAAGATAAGCTTTCAACAAATTACAGTTATTGACCATTATTGAGTTTGTAAATATAATTTAAATAGACCAAAAAAAAAAAAAGAGAATAAATTTACTGATTTTTATTTAGAAAAAAACTGAAAAAATCATGAACGAAAGAAATTAACACTTTAAAGTTGAAAAATGAACTATAATAGTTCCCAGTGTCATAACCGTAATAAGCCGTATATTAGTGAAAAGCGCGTGATGTCTACTTTCAGGAACTATTTGAATTATTTTGATGCAACGGTTGAAGAGTTACAGTGACATGAATACAGCTTGGATGGCTGTGTTGTTGACGACACATCCGGTTTTAAAGGGTTAAACCAAATTTAGTCTTTAGCTTTTAAAAACCTTATACAGTTTCTCAGCATGAAGAGTCACAGAAGCTGGCGTGGCGTTTAAACAGCTGTTTGTCGTTGTGAACAGGCCTGTGACCCCGTGACCCTGAGTGATCACCTGTTACGGGCGGTGCTGAACTTGCTGAGGAGAGAAGTGTCCGAACACGGGCGGCACCTTCAGCAGTACTTCAACCTCTTCGTCATGTACGCCAACCTGGGTGAGTGCTCGTTCTCTCGACTCCCATGAGTCTGCACAGGGAGCGTAGAAGGTTAGAGGGGACATATCAAGAAAATCTGCCTTTTCACGTGTGTAAGTGCTATAATCGGGTCCCCAGTGCTTCTACCAACCCAGAAAACGTGAAAAGTGAAACCCAGTAACTGTGTTCTGGTGAGCCTTTCTCTGCAAGCATGTCAGAAAATAAGCCAATCAGATTTCGCTCTCCTTCTGACATATGAAGAGGATCTTATTATAATATTACCGGCCCTTAATCTGCACGTTTACACACACCAGCCGACATTTGGTTCCACAAGCGACAACAGAGACCAGTTCTAACGCAATGATGAAGATCCAGCAAAGCCTGAAACTGTTCTGTGGTTGAGCACAGACGAGCACTGAACACTATTGACCAGAACATGTCACCGCTGTCTTATAAACACCTCAGGAACTGTGGACACTTGTGGAGAAGTTAAACATGATGATGAGATGATCAATGTAACTCCACAACAACTACAGAAATGTCTCCACTAACATTCAGAAACTCTTCCTGAGTCTCTCCGTAAGGCTGCACTCGCTACTGGTTATTCTGGGATTCTGGATGAGTGAGATTGGCCTGTTCTGTTATTGCCGGAGTTTCTGAAGCTCGTGTAAAGACTCCGCCCTCTTCTGAATGGAGGCGGAGCTAAAGCTCATTTGCATTTAAAGAGAGACACACAAAAACTGCGCATTTCTGCTCGCACCCAAAAAGGGGCAAATTTGACAAGCTCTAATAAATGATCTGGTATTTTGAGCTGAAATTTCACACACACATTCTGGGGACACCAGAGATTTATATTACATCTGGTGAAGAGGGGCATAATATGTCACCTTTAAAGGTAACTGAGTGTCATAATATTACTCATCTGTCTGTTGCAGGTCTGGCAGAGAAGACGCAGTTGCTGAAGTTAAGCGTGCCGTCCACCTTCATGCTGGTGGCGCTGGACGAGGGTCCCGGTCCTCCCATCAAGTATCAGTACGCAGAGCTGGGCAAACTCTACACGGTGGTGTCGCTGCTGCTGCGGTGCTGCGACGTGTCCTCGCGCATGCAGTCCTCCATTAACGGTGAGGGTTAGCCGTGCTGTCTTTCCAGCTTCACGTCTGGTGTTTTCGCTGCACGTGAGCTACGAATGAATGGGTCCCAAACAGAAGCACGTCATCACTAGGCTTTAGCGATATTATCTCAGGAACTAATTCATTTTGTGAGGAGAATTTTTACCTGTAAATGGCGAACGCTAATATATGGCCCATCCCTACTCTCAGCTGATCTGAGCCACTGTTCTCCGACAGGGAACCCCCCGCTGGCCAACCCGTACGGTGACCCCGGCCTCACGCTTCCCATCATGCCCCTGCAGCCGCCCGTGGCCGAGACCCTGTTCGTGCGCACCAGCTACGTGAAGAAGATCATCGAGGACTGCAGCAACTCTGAGGAGACGGTGAAGCTGCTGCGCTTCTGCTGCTGGGAGAACCCACAGTTCTCCTCCACGGTGCTCAGCGAGCTGCTCTGGCAGGTGTGTGTGTGTGTGTGTGTGTGTGTGTGTGTGTGCTGGGAGAACCCACAGTTCTCCTCCACGGTGCTCAGCGAGCTGCTCTGGCAGGTGTGTGTATGTGTGTGTGCTGGGAGAACCCTCAGTTCTCCTCCACGGTGCTCAGCGAGCTGCTCTGGCAGGTGTGTGTATGTGTGTGTGCTGGGAGAACCCACAGTTCTCCTCCACGGTGCTCAGCGAGCTGCTCTGGCAGGTGTGTGTGTGTGTGTGTGTGTGTGCGTGTGTGTGTGTGTGTGTGTGTGTGTGCTGGGAGAACCCACAGTTCTCCTCCACGGTGCTCAGCGAGCTGCTCTGGCAGGTGTGTGTGTGTGTGTGTGCTGGGAGAACCCACAGTTCTCCTCCACGGTGCTCAGCGAGCTGCTCTGGCAGGTGTGTGTGTGTGCGTGCGTGTGTTTGTGTGTGCGCGCGTGTGTGTGTGTGTGTGTGTGTGTGTGTGTGTGCGTGCGTGCGTGTATCTTCCTCACGACACACTGAATGTTCTCGCTCTGCTAGGTGGCGTATTCCTACACCTATGAGCTGAGGCCGTACCTGGATCTCCTGCTGCAGATCCTCCTGATCGAGGACTCGTGGCAGACGCACAGGTGAGGCTCACTGCGGTCACATGCTCACTCACTGCGGTCTCACTGCGGTCTTACTGCGGTCTCACTGCGGTCACATGCTCACTCACTGCGGTCACATGCTCACTCACTGCGGTCTCACTGCGGTCACATGCTCACTCACTGCGGTCTCACTGCGGTCTCACTGCGGTCTCACTGCGGTCACATGCTCACTCACTGCGGTCTCACTGCGGTCACATGCTCACTCACTGCGGTCACATGCTCACTCATAACGAGATTATAATGAGATTCAGGGAATATATTCTGATTAAACTTTACCTCATGTAAACGCAATGCTTTGATCAAATTGATGCACGCGAAACACCAGCACCTGCCATTATTAAACAGCACACAGATTATAGCCTATATATTTACTCCAGAAACTAACTCTACGAACATGGAATACAGGGAACAGTGATAGATGAGCCTCTAAACCTTTACACTTTGGCAATAAATAGGCATGTAAAGACTTTACTGGCCTCTCCTCCACTCTCAGCTCGTGCTTGTGACGGCTCCATGAACAGCAGCAGGGAAGAAGTTGCTGGAGAAACAAGTGTATGTTGACAGCGTTGTGTGACATGAATGTAATGCAGTATAATGATGACACTTTTACGTGCGTCACTGAATGCGTCCAAAGAAATGTTTTTAGTAGTTTAAAACAGGAACACATGATGTATGCGTTCATCACTTGTGCCGGGCTTTGTGAAAATAACCACAATTCTTGTAGATAATCAGAAAAATGAAAACTGCGTGTAAGCGGAGGTGAAGAGGTTTGCTGATGTCATGTAAACACTACTGCGATTACACCCTGGCTCTGATTACTGGGAATAACGGCATCATTGCTGCACGTGTCAACAGTCGATGTTGAGCAAGTGTCCTCACTCCTGCCGGTGTCCTTCTCTGTTTAGGATCCACAATGTTTTGAAGGGCATCCCTGATGACCGAGACGGGCTCTTCGACACCATCCAGCGCTCCAAGAACCATTATCAGAAACGGGCCTATCAGTGCATTAAGTGCATGGTGGCGCTGTTCAGCAACTGCTCTGTGGCCTATCAGATCCTGCAGGTAAGCCGTGCACACCATCCACACCCACACACACCCATCCACACCCACACACACCCATCCACACTTCCTGCTCAATCCCAGAGTGCAGTTAGCACAGCAGAAGCCATTCTAGGAGGCTCGTCTGCAGCCGGAGGATCTGTCTGAACGCTCGGAAAAGGGACGAACTTCGTTTTTTATCATGTTGTCAATTCAAGTCTCCTTAATTTATCCAGCGCTCTAATACAGAGTTTCACAGCAGCTTTACAGTGATAACAGGAGATTACAGTAACAGAGATTAGGCTTTACAGCAGATCTAGAATAAAGTTATTATCCTGATAAACTTAGTTTTGATTGATTCACTTCCGTTGTAAAGATCATGAGTTATTAACTTAGCGGCCGCTAACACACACCGTTCTCACAGGAAACAGAAACTTTAATGTGTTCTGGACGTTCATTCACACACAATGTTTGAGCTGGAGAACACACACTCTGGAGCTGGAGAACACGCACTCTGGAGCTGGAGAACACACACTCTGGAGCTGGAGGACACGCACTCTGGAGCTGGAGAACACGCACTCTGGAGCTGGAGAACACACACTCTGGAGCTGGAGGACACGCACTCTGGAGCTGGAGGACACGCACTCTGGAGCTGGAGAACACGCACTCTGGAGCTGGAGAACACGCACTCTGGAGCTGGAGAACACGCACTCTGGAGCTGGAGGACACGCACTCTGGAGCTGGAGAACACGCACTCTGGAGCTGGAGAACACGCACTCTGGAGCTGGAGAACACGCACTCTGGAGCTGGAGAACACGCACTCTGGAGCTGGAGGACACGCACTCTGGAGCTGGAGAACACACACTCTGGAGCTGGAGGACACGCACTCTGGAGCTGGAGGACACGCACTCTGGAGCTGGAGAACACGCACTCTGGAGCTGGAGAACACGCACTCTGGAGCTGGAGAACACGCACTCTGGAGCTGGAGAACACGCACTCTGGAGCTGGAGGACACGCACTCTGGAGCTGGAGAACACGCACTCTGGAGCTGGAGAACACGCACTCTGGAGCTGGAGGACACGCACTCTGGAGCTGGAGGACACGCACTCTGGAGCTGGAGGACACGCACTCTGGAGCTGGAGGACACGCACTCTGGAGCTGGAGGACACGCACTCTGGAGCTGGAGAACACGCACTCTGGAGCTGGAGAACACGCACTCTGGAGCTGGAGAACACGCACTCTGGAGCTGGAGAACACGCACTCTGGAGCTGGAGAACACGCACTCTGGAGCTGGAGGACACGCACTCTGGAGCTGGAGGACACGCACTCTGGAGCTGGAGGACACGCACTCTGGAGCTGGAGGACACGCACTCTGGAGCTGGAGGACACGCACTCTGGAGCTGGAGAACACGCACTCTGGAGCTGGTGAACACGCACTCTGGAGCTGGAGAACACACGCACTCTGGAGCTGGAGAACACACGCACTCTGGAGCTGGAGAACACACGCACTCTGGAGCTGGAGAACACACGCACTCTGGAGCTGGAGAACACACGCACTCTGGAGCTGGAGAACACGCACTCTGGAGCTGGAGAACACGCACTCTGGAGCTGGAGAACACGCACTCTGGAGCTGGAGAACACGCACTCTGGAGCTGGAGGACACGCACTCTGGAGCTGGAGGACACGCACTCTGGAGCTGGAGGACACGCACTCTGGAGCTGGAGAACACGCACTCTGGAGCTGGAGAACACGCACTCTGGAGCTGGAGAACACACGCACTCTGGAGCTGGAGAACACACGCACTCTGGAGCTGGAGAACACACGCACTCTGGAGCTGGAGAACACGCACTCTGGAGCTGGAGAACACACGCACTCTGGAGCTGGAGAACACGCACTCTGGAGCTGGAGAACACACGCACTCTGGAGCTGGAGAACACGCACTCTGGAGCTGGAGAACACGCACTCTGGAGCTGGAGAACACACGCACTCTGGAGCTGGAGAACACGCACTCTGGAGCTGGAGAAAACGCACTCTGGAGCTGGAGAACACGCACTCTGGAGCTGGAGAACACGCACTCTGGAGCTGGAGAACACGCACTCTGGAGCTGGAGAACACACGCACTCTGGAGCTGGAGAACACGCACTCTGGAGCTGGAGAACACACGCACTCTGGAGCTGGAGAACACGCACTCTGGAGCTGGAGAACACGCACTCTGGAGCTGGAGAACACACGCACTCTGGAGCTGGAGAACACGCACTCTGGAGCTGGAGAACACGCACTCTGGAGCTGGAGAACACACGCACTCTGGAGCTGGAGGACACGCACTCTG
This sequence comes from Leuciscus idus, assembly GCA_021554675.1. Taxonomy (NCBI): domain Eukaryota; kingdom Metazoa; phylum Chordata; class Actinopteri; order Cypriniformes; family Leuciscidae; genus Leuciscus; species Leuciscus idus. Next base: position 398,140 of record CM038631.1, on the reverse strand, counting down.
GAGCTGGAGAACACACGCACTCTGGAGCTGGAGAAAACGCACTCTGGAGCTGGAGGACACGCACTCTGGAGCTGGAGAAAACGCACTCTGGAGCTGGAGAACACGCACTCTGGAGCTGGAGAACACACGCACTCTGGAGCTGGAGAACACACACTCTGGAGCTGGAGAACACGCACTCTGGAGCTGGAGAACACACACTCTGGAGCTGGAGAACACACACACTGACACAGGATCTGGTGTAAGCGCTGAACATTTTTAAAAACGTGATCATCTCTGTGTAAACTTCAAAAACATGAACCTGTGAGAACGCTGACGGCGCACATGTATCACATGTTTAGTCTATAGATATGCGCGTATGAATATATATGTGTGTCTTTCGTTACAAACTGACCTCATCAATTACTCGTCTGGCCTTAAAAATTCATAATCCAGAGTTTTGAGAGCGTTTATATGCTGTAGCGTTGGGTGAATAAGCGCTGGTTGCAGTGACTGTGTTGTGCATGTGTGTAGAGTAACGGGGACCTGAAGAGGAAGTGGACGTGGGCGGTGGAATGGCTGGGCGACGAGCTGGAGCGCAGGCCTTACACTGGAAACCCTCAGTACACATACAACAACTGGTCTCCGCCAGTACAGAGCAACG